>JAYXIM010034026.1:0-20037 GCA_037575425.1 Anastrepha fraterculus | reverse complement strand
TTTTAGTCGATATATGTGCTCAGCAAGTCTTTCCGATATACGCCATGAACAGCCCCTTCAGACCATCTTTGAATCTTTCCATCTGTTGAGATTCCGTTCCTGATTTCGTAGGATTGATTCATCCGAAGTGGGATGTAATTATAATCCGCAGCAATCGCAACCTTGTGCAGATCGGATTGGGAGCACTTATGTTGAAAGTATGCTCTTATGTTCAAGATAAGTTTGTCATGTAGTACTCCAACATCAATGTGTCCCCTGCCACCCGCTCTTCTAGGTAGCGTGGCGTGACTTGTATTTAGTCATAATTGTACGTATTATTCGCTGCAGTTTTTCTATTTCAGTAGATGACCATTTTACAATTCCGATGCTATACGGTACCACACAAATGAATTAATAGCGGGGATTTGGTTTTTGCCATTAAGTTGGGTTTTACAGACAGCGTGAAGGCGTCTTTTAAATTCTGCTATCGGATTTTTCCTCATTCGCATCGTATTTATGCTGCTGCTTTGTATAACTCCAAGGTAGTTGTATACCTCTCCCGGTTCCATTTCTGTTATATTGGGTCCGCTACTTTCCGCAGTTACATGTCGAGAAACCATTTTCCCTTTTACTTTGTGATCTTTCGGAGTGGACTCAACGAGTAACCTTGAAATGTGCCATTTCGAATGTTTATTTCGGTTGTGTGTGTAGGGCTTAAGTTTTATATTTATTTCATTTTATTTTTCAGTTTCTTTAAATTGGTTGTAATTAATTTTATTTAAGGGGGAACGCCACTGTGAAAATTCAAAAAAATCGATATTTTTTTTGCATAAATTGTTAGTATAGCTACTCAAGAAAATGTGGTAAAAATTTTAAAGCGAAATTCGCTTTATTCCCGATTCTATATGCACTTAAGTGAGCGCCCGTCGGCTCGGCCCCGTAGCGCTTACGATACGATGCTTTATTTCAAACGCGTTTTTCTCGAAACGACTTTTTGTGATACGGTGGCAACGATTTCTCGAAGACTAATTCATTTTTTAATTTTTGTTATCGCTTTGGCTATCGTTGTACGTAGCCGATTTTCAAAATTTTGAAAATAACTATTTTTTGGGCCTGTTGAAAATCAAAAAAATGGTGAACAACACACATCGAAATTCAAATCACCACCATTTTGTCAGAAAAACAAAAAAAAACGGCTACGTACAACGATAGCCACTATTGTGTAGATTAATAAAACTTTTGGTTTTTGATTTCAGATGATTATTCAGCTGCCACCAGATGACGTAATTTTTTTTTAACTCGTTGCGTTTATTTACATAAATTTGTCAATTTTCAATATTTTTTAATAATAATTTACATCAACATAGTTTAATACACATAAAACATCCGCTCCTGGAATAATCATTCCTACTTACAAAAAAAAAATCCCAAAAATCGACTATATTTTGACCCCACAGTGGCGTTCCCCCTTAATTTTTTTAGTTAGCTTTTTCACTATATTTTTCTTTATTATAGTTTTATTATTTTATTTTATTTGAATTTATTTAATTTCGTTATAATTTTTTTATTACATTTTAGTTATATATATGCATATAATTAATTTAATTTAGGTTTGTTTGTAATTTGGTCTATTATATTTCATTGTATTTTGCAATTTATTTTTTTTTTTTTTTAATATTTCATTTTGTTTTGTTTTTTCTTTAATTTTAATTCAGGGTGTTAAAATAAAAAAAAAAATTATTTCAGTTTGCTTTGTTTTGATTTTATTTTTATTTGTTTTTAAGCAGTTTTAAACTTACGGTTTTTTTATTTAATTTTAATATTTATTTCATTTCGTTGTATTTTTATTTATTTTATTTTATTTTACAATAACAATTTTTAGTTTTTTGATTTTATTTTGCCTCATTTCAATTTCTCTAAAGATAGAATTCAGAACATAATTCCCGTTTTGTTTCGTCGCCAACCTTTCCCGTTTTTATTTTTAATTTAAATTTTTGCTTAATGTTCGTATGCATTTTGCGTTTTTATTTTCACGTACACTTTTAATATATTTTTCCTATTTTTATTTAATTTTTTATCTGCTCTCTTTTATTTGTTTTCCGATTATTTCCATATTTTTATTATATTTGCTTTGTCTCTCAGCACATTTCTGTTTACCGTTGCTCTTTCCCTTTCCACACGCCGTTTTTTATTATACACTCTTATCCTTTGATACAACCGGTTTTATATTAATTCGTGGCACGCATCGCCCAGCGCTATTATCCCTTCAGTGGTCATTCTGCAATTCAACTGTTCGACCATCCGGTCGTTGAATTGTGCATCCGCGTGTCTGAACGACGATGTGTACGTGTGTTTGCGCTTGCGAATGTTCGAATGGCGGGAGTCAATTGTAATCCTTTTGATAAGTTGGAGTAGAGGTCTGTGAGTGAGTGTGTGTGTATGTGCGCTTTGCCAGCAAAATGCATTCCATAGCAACCGATCGGTGGAAATATGAAACTTATGCAGCCGCACAAAAACGATAATGATGTTTTCAATAAAAAAAGTATTCATAAAAAAAATATTCATGCATACAAAGGGTACATACGAACATAAAAGAATAAGCATTGTGTTTGCCCATACTGGCGATTTTTTGCGTTATGATGCTGCGCTGCTTTCTTTTTATTTAATCTTTATTTAATTGCAACACTAACAGGATATCTGTGCATTTCCAAAGTAATCGTTTGTATGGGCGTGCCTGGTCGAGATTTTGTATGTGTATGGATGTGTATGGGGAAACATGTTAAATACATGTAAACTGTTCATTATGCAAAGGACAATGAGGCTGCAAGTGTAGATGCAGCTTTTAAGTACAGCAGCGTTTGCTGGCCCAGCAGTGAAATTTACTTACAGATTAAAAAAATATGCTGCTATGCAAATTTAAGAGAGCATCCTAAAACTTTCTTTATTTTTGGGAATTTTTATTTTCGTTGTAGTTTTAGGATCTTAATGTAAACACAACTTATATCCTTTATTACATATGTCGTCTTGTTGTTATAACAACATAATAAATTCTCTACTAATATTGCCTATAAATTATGAAGCTGTTAGAGTGACGTTTCTTGGCTGTTCCGCCAACTTAGAACAGACTTTCGTCAAAAGAATTGTTTATTCGTTTGTTTGCGGTTCAACTCCAATTTGTGATGTTTACTTTGATGTTGTCGTATAAATGGAGATGTTGACACCGAAAGGGCATATCTTTTCCATGAATACTATTTTCATGGCAGAAATACACTAGAAGGTTTTCCATTATTCGCACTGAAGGACTTTACAATATTTTCGTCTTGCAATAAACTGTACAGGGTTTGATTGAAAAGTAATGAGCCTTCCCGCGCGGAGCGTCTGCCAAGCGATCAACCGAATCGGCTTGTGAGGGAAAATGATCGTTGGACCTTCCCCTTCCACTAGAAATTGGTCCCAGTTCGCTGGCAACAGCGGTGCAGTCAATATCGCTCGCAATTTCGCAGTGGCGAAAATGCAGCGATCGTTGGAGCAACGTTACTCGATCAAATTTTGCGTAAAGCTAAACAAAACGAGTACCGAACCCATTGGGCTACTCAAGGAGGCTTATGGGGACCAATCTCTGTCCAGTGCCCAGGAAAACGGTGGCACAAGTCGTTCAAGAAAGGCTGGGAGGACGTCGAAGACGAACAGCGATCTGGAAGGCCTTCGACGACGCAAACAGACGAAGATGTGAACCGCCTTCCTCTGCACCTCTGCAATGGCCAAGATGGGGGTTCCGGTGCTTCCCTGTCCTCCCTACAGCCCAGGCCTGTCCCCCCCGGACTTCTTCTTGTTCTCGCGCCTGAAAAGAAAGCTGAAGGGGAGGCGTTTCGACTCCATCGAGGCGATCCAAAAAACTGTGACAGCCGAATTGATCGCGATTCCGGTGGATGAGTTTAAAAAAAGTTTCCTGCAGTGGAAGGACCGCTACCAGTGGTGTATTGACGCTCAAGGGTCCTATTTTGAAGAATATTAGTTGTATAAGCCAAAAGGTTTAATAAAACTGCTTAAAAAAAAATAAGGCTCATTACTTTTCAATCAAACCCTGTAATTTAGATTTGTACTCTGTGACACTGCAAGCTTCTATGGCAACACCGGTATTGAATTAAGCCATTTAAAATACCAAAGAAATTCTCTTACAAATTTCGTCACTATACAATGCTTCTGAGTCCACTTATGAGTTCCAATTAATCGTACTCACACTAATGGCTGCGAAGTGAGCTCTCTCCCTAATATGCGAGTACTTAAATCACTTTTTGTAGATATTAAAACCTTCTTTCTGCTTCTTATGTAACTCCACATGTGGTTGCTAGTTTGTTCAGAAACTAATGAACTCCGGTGATTGTTTCTCTCCTTTGGGTACCTCCCAGTACAAACTTTATAGATCTGCATTTTATTGAAAAAGTACTAATTCAAACTACACCTACTGCACCTACGATTCCAAGCCTTCTTCACTGCTTTCGATATGTCTTTCAATGGCAAGCCCTTGCAATACTTAAAGTAGCAGATTCCCGCAACTTGCGAAAGATGCCGAGCACTTAAAGTCAGGGCCTGCAGTAACAGCCAAACTGTTTAGCCTTAGAAATCGCTCGCATCTCTTGAAAACTAGTCCAGAAATGTAAGTTGAGGCTACGTTGCTAGGTGAGGTGAGCTTGATTGGGTGCCGTGCCACTGTGGCGATCAAAGAAACGAACTGCTTGACGGCGAACTGCGGATCATTCAATTGGACCGGAGTGACTTTTAAATAGCGGGAGCAGTCAGATACATCAAAATTCTCATTAATAAAGCGTATGAGAACCATTAGTGCTGTACTGACACCTGCTGAACAATAAAGTGTTTCTTGAAAAAAACTAATATCCTGGGCAAAATTCATTCTGAGATAGAGAAAGAGTGAGCGACGAGCTCTGAAAGGACTAATTACGGGGTTTATTTCCTGGGGTCGACATTTGGTCACCGTAAACATCTCTGAGGATCCACTATTTATCAGTAGATACCCTATGATCAAAAAGTACTGGGAAGGTGATGCTGACTGTTCTCTTCGATTGCCAAGGCGTAGTGCACCATGAGGTCAGAGGGCCAGACAGTCAATAGAGAATATTATTTATCCATTTTAAAGCGTTTGAGAGATGCTGTACGTTGCAAACGGCCGGAAATATGGGCAAACAATTCTTGGATTTTGCATGATGATAACGCGCCATCGCACCGAGCCCAAATTGTGCTGGATTATTTGACCAAATACCAAGTAAATACCATCGTGCAAGCACCGTATTCAACTGATATGACCCCGTGCGACTTTTTTTTGTTTTCCAAGTTGAAGTTACCACTTCGTGGAAGGAGATTTCAGTCGATAGAGGAGATCAAAGGGAATTATAGAAACGAAGGAGCTGAAGGCCATCCCTTCGTCGGCCTACCAGGGGTGCATGGAGCGCTGGGTTAAACGTTGGCACATGTGTGTTGCTTCAGACGGGTCATATTTTGAAGGAGATAAAATAAATTTGCTTGAAATTTAACTCTCTTTTGTTTTATTTAAACATTCCCGGTACTTTCTGATCATGGGGTATATCTTATTTGAAGGATGAGGGTTGTAAAGCGCATTTTTCGCAAACAAAATTTTTGACCTTCCCATAGGGGAATAAATTAAAAATAGTTGGCCTTAGGATAAATAAAGATTTTCTAAGTCTTCTCCAACCTTATTAAAATATTATGCTTGGACTTTATTTTTTATCAGATAGTTTCATTGGAATACGTAGAGTTTAAAAACATGTGATTCTTTGTTTCTCTGCTCAAAACTGTGAGTAAAAGAAATACTGAAACTTCTGTTCTGCGTTCCGTCTGCTTTTCCTATGAAATCTATTAAATTAATGCATGCTATAATATCTTAACCATCAGTTGCTGGAAATTAATAGTAATAGTAATACAAGCCTTACGGCCAATCTCCAAAAGCCATCACTTCTAATTACATTCATATCTCTCGTTTTTTTAATGTTTTTGACTAACAAATTTTACGTTTTCCTGGCGTTTTTAAATTTAAAAAATGCAAAAACGAATCCGCGTAAAACATCGTTGATATTGCTTATTTGAAAATACATTCTAGACATATGCACGTCAAAATAAGCTAAGCATCCAAAACTTTTTCTTTAACTTCAGGTGGTGGAAATGTATTTTTTTATGCAAAATAAATGAAAAGCTTTGAGTAATTTTGGAAACATCCGAATAGTATTCATTATTAGTATAATTTTACTGAATTTAGTTTTTTAACAGGTGGCAACCCTATTCCAAAATAAATTCAAAATGAATTTTTTTCATTTCCGCTTCTATTAATACCCATACATATACATAGAAGCATTTCAGTTAATTTTTTTATTAAATTGAACTAACCCTTTCAAAAAGATGGCTTCCAAATGGATTTCCAAACATATTTTCCAAACTTAAGTTTCTTAAATTTGTTTTATTTGACTCGTATACTTAATTATTTTAATTATTAAAAAATAATTTCATTTATCAAATTTAATTTTTTAAACGCGTGGCAACCCTCTGCAAAAATATTTTCAAAATTAAACTATTATCTCTCACACCTATGTTGTTATATTTCACTAATTTTATTACTTTTACTTACACTTCATTTTTGAAACAAGTGGCAGCCCTCTGAAAAATACTTTAAAAATTAAACTTTCTTAAATTAACTGCAGTTTACACCCATGCTGAATTATTTTAATTATTTATTATTGATTAATTAATATATTGAATTTAACTTTTAAACAATTGGCATCTCTCCTCAAATTTTAAAATTAAATTAATAATGTGCAACAATTTTTTCTTTCAGCTCCACATTTTAATATTTAATTTATTTATTAATTTTTACCGGAATTTAATTTTTCAAAAAAGGTGTCAACCCTCTGCCCAAATTTTTCAGAATTAAACTTTGTTTAATTTATTTCCGTTGATAATCTTATTTAATGATTTTAATTATTTATTGTTAACTATTTAATTTACTGAAACATATTCGAAATTAAAGATATTCAAACATATTGTAATATTTTTTTTTTTACTACATTTTTCAAATAGGTACCAGCCCTTTTCAAAATTTAGCTGTCTTTAATTGTCTTTCAGTTGACACCCATACTGAATTATTTTAATTATTTATTATTAATTGTTTAATATTTTGAATTAAATTTTTTAGCAATTGGCATCCTTATTCAAAAAGCATACTCATTACATAACAAATATCCATCAAGATTGTTCAAATATATTTTCATTCACACCTGTATTGGTAAATTTAACTTATTCAATTAGTTTTACTATTTACTGTTTCCAAAATATGGCAACCCTTTTAAAAAATATTTTCAAAATTAAACTTTCTTAAATTTATTTCCGTTGACACTTTTATTAAACTATTTTAATTATTTATTATAAACTATTTAATTTATTGACTCTTATTTTTAAACAATTGGCATCTCTACTCAAAAACATATTCGGAATTACGATTGTTCAAACTTATTTCCAATCTGTCTTTCACCCCCATATTGTTATTTTTTTTTATTTTATAAGTTTTACTTGAACTTAGTTTTCGAAACAGCTGGCAACTCTGTTCCAAAATCATTTTCAACAATTATATTTTCTTAAATTAATTTCAGTTAACACCCATGCTGAATTATTTTAATTATTTAATTTATTGAATTTAATTTTTAAACAATTGGCATCCCTACTCAAAAACATATTCGATTTGAAGATTTTGCACATCTATTTTTCCCACACACGTATTGCTATATTTAATTTATTTTATTGTTTTTACTGAACTTAATATTTTAAACAGTTGGCAAACCCTCTGCAAAAATATTTTCAAATTATACTTTCTTAAATTTGGTGTATTTGACACTGACTATTTACTGAATTAATTTAATTATTTATTATTAATTATTTAATATATTAAATATATTTAAAAAAAAATTGGCATCCCACTCAAAAAACATTTTGGGGATTAAGATTTTGCAAGCCTATATTCTCTCACACAAGTATTGTTAATTTTGATATCTGTTATAATTTTTACTTGAACCTCATTTTTTAAATAGGTGGCAACCCTCTACAAAAATATTTTCAAAATTAAGCTTCCTTGAATCTTTTGACACTTGCATTGTAATATTTGATTCAATTCAAATTTAATTTAATTCTACTTTTTAACAGGTGGCAACTCACTTAAAAAGTAGCCTCGGTCATAAGCTAACTGTGTGCAAAATTGCAAGCGAATCTGTTCAGTCAGTTTCGCGTGATTGAGTCACTAACTCACTAACTCACAAAGCCCCAAACATACAAACATTCACATTTATTATATTAGTGGAATTGGTAGCACTTCGAAAATACCTAAATAGCTGTTGCTGCAACCACTTAGGATGCCGAAAAAAATGAATGTAGAGAACAAAAAATCAAATTAGAAAAGCAAAGAACTATCAGTAATCGAAATATTTGGTCTAAGACGTTATTAAGAAAATAGAAAAAAGCATTAGGGCAAATCATGCTAGCCATTAAAATTCCCAGAGAAATCATTTGATGAACAAAACTCATTTGACGCTAAAAGCCTTATACTCCGTAATGACGATTGTTATCGCACACGTAACGACGCAAATACTACTTAGGCTGTGTAGACAGCGGCACACGAATAACGATTTTTAATGCATATTAAGAAAACGATGATGACGTTGCTGTCGATTGATGACATTGACAAGTGATGCGCTCAAATTGATAGACGCGTGGACAGCCCAAGAAATCAGAAGCAAATATTTAAACGCCGATCCGTAAACAAAGGCGACTGAGCCTATGAGTAGGCCATGTGGAAACGAATGGCGGCAGACATTTTTGTTATTCAGTTAACAGTAAAGTCACCGGAAAATTAAATGTGAAGTCAATAAAAAATGTTTATTGTTTGCCACAAGTTGCATTATAAAGAGACAGCAAGGCGAGTAAATATTCTGCGTTCTATCCTTCTGGCAGTTGGGTTAGGCGCGCGTACCCCAGCTACCTATGTGGGTATGTGGGTGAAGGCGAGTGTGCAAAGGGAATGAAATGAGTAGACACGTATGCAAGCATTGCTATTGTCAACCGCAATCACAACAATAATAATAGAAACAATCAATAAAACTTTACGAAGAAATGTAAACACTTCGCACAGTGCACACGCAGCGGAGCGCAATTGGGGGGTAGGGTGTAAAAACGCATTTACTTTATTAAATATTTGCGCTCACAACTCTGTTTCGATTTCTTACTGATGGCGGGCGACTTCATTGTGCGCTACTTTCATTGTAATGCGAAGTAAGTAATAAATAGAATACATGCGGAGAAACAAAGAGAAGCAGTGGAAGAGGAATTTGGAGCTGGAGCAGGTTTGGGTGCCAATTGCTATCATTTTGATTGAGATATGTAATTTCATAGAAATGAGCGAAGTAGAAAATTACTTGGGTTAGTATATGAAAGATACTTTGATGATTTGCATTTTCCTAAATTATTCCACATTTCATTTTCCAACTCTACCAACCAGCATGGCTTGTGGCTGCAAAGTTAACTGCTTCGAATTTCGAACCTTTTCTTTGAACTCAGCATGATGGCTTTCGATGATCGTCGTTTTCAAGTTGATACTATCCCAATAACTTCTCCAAACCCCTCCAAAAAGTATGCAGTGCAATTTTATTATTCAAGTCATTTAGGCTTTCATTCTACCCTAAAAAAATGTCGCACCTTTGAGGCATATGTAGAAAATGCGCTATATCGTTAAGAAAAAATTGTATAACAAATCAACGGGATTTTTTAGAAACTTCAACTTGTATGCAAAGAATTTTTCTAGAAATTCTAATTAAAAATCGTGGAATTGGGTTGAAAATTTTGTGGAAGTTTTCTAATTTTTCAGAAAAACTTGAAACTTGGGCTTATATTGTTTTTAATATATAATATAATACAATGGGCTATACTTTAATACAAAAATAATAAACATAGAAAAAAATTGTCGGCTGTGGGCTGCACACAGTCGTTTTCTATAAATCTGCGTCCCTTTCATTCATTGTTTCCTGTAAGGATATCAAGACTGCTTATTAGGACCTCTTTGTCATCTTTGCTTTATAATCAGTGCTTATGCCCTTTAACGGGTGTTTAGCCGAGCGCCTCCTCCTATTTGTGGTGTGCGTGTTTTATGTTGTTCCACGAATAGAGGGACCTACAGTTTCAAGCCGACTCCGAACGGCTGAGGGTTTTTTAGGAGGAGCTTTTTCACGGCAGAAATACCCGCGACCGAAATAACTTTTTCAATCTATCACCAAAAGATGAATTAAAAATCCACACATGCCCTTCTGATGCCTTAGGCTTCTAAAAGACTTCATCAACTAAACTGAATTATTAAAAATATTAATAATAACGTTTTTCATAATCTCTCTCCCAAAACCATACCAATTAGTAGGTATTTTTATAACTTTAGGCTAACTACCTAATATGAGCCCAACTTAGTTCCTAATTTCTAGTTCCAACTTAGTTATTATTTCATATTCATTTAAATCACACTGTTACGAAATCATTTGCCTTCACATTCCGTTTTAGTACAAACTTTATTGACCCGCACGCTCTAAGTTTATAGTACTTTTTTTCCACTAGTTCCTTCAAAGCTTGAATATGCAGTAGTTAAGTATGCACATTGAGACCAAATTACGTTTAACTCTTGTTAATTTGGCTCTTCGTTCAATAATCCTCCTTTTGGGGATTCTTCTCTTTCATATAACTCCAGATGTCAGCTAATCAAGCTGAAACCCTAGCACAGTTAATATAGGGATTATATTTTCACTTATTGGACACCTCTACTTTATTGAAATGGGGTTCTTTTGATTTTTGAAATTGATCTCTGCACATAGACAAATGTCACGCACTTCCGCTGGAAACTGCTAGGAAAATTACCCATCGGCACATCCAGCTTTGTAGTGGGTACAGGGTACTCCAATTTGCCTTGATGTTCAGTTGAATTCTAAACATATTCTCATAAACTAGAGTCTTTGTGGTATCATCTCTGAGGAGGTAAGCTGTAGGGAGCTGCAGGGAGGTGAAGGCTTAATAATTCCATATTCTTGTGTTAGATCACTTTCATCATCATCATTATTGGCGTGCCGGAGGACTGAGTTTCGAGAGGCTATGCGATACTACCAACAGACGGCAGTGTAGCTTACGCGTTGACTATCCTGTTAGCCATCGTATCACTTTACCTTTGCCAAGCCTTTAACTAGTTATGCCAAATAGGGAATGCTTGGCTGAGGCGGAATATCTATATGAAGCGGTTCTAGTCCTCCAATTCGCACGCAACTGCTCCAAAAGTTATCCTAGGCCTAGAGATTTTTGGGCTACAACTCCAAAATTTTCCCGCTATTCGTTGCACATAATGAGAGCCTTAGTTGCTTTAGACATAGGTGGTTGGGGAAATGGTTGAAGTGCCAGTCTGGCACTCCTGAAGTAGCACTAAAGCGCCGGTTTGATACCATTATGAGATCTCCAACAGCCACATATCTACAGCCAGCCAGAGCTGTTGATTTTATGGAGAAGATTGATCGGACTTAGGTTGGCGCACTGCCCCAGGCTGTCGAAGAAAGGAGCACCCTGTGATTTTAATAGTCTAGCTGCCAAACCCGAACATTTATAGAGAAAGTGCTCAACAGTCTCCTTTTGTGAAAGATCTCCAGAGCTTTTGCAATGGTAAACTTAGTTTTTCCGCGTGTATGCCGATCGTGCAACGACCGGTAAACACTGCTATGGGTTTGGAAATTGAATGGCGTAAGGCCCCAGGACTTTTCATTTACTCCATTTATTGCTTTAGACATTGTCGCATTAGCAAGTCTTTTCTATTTGAGCTTGACATCCAGGATAAAGCCAAGGTATTTAACCACAAAAATGCCATACTAAAATTAATTGCATGCCACCAGTCGTTCGGAGACTTCGTCAAATGTTGCCACACTCTGTTTGGAGTAAAATTTTTTGCAGCGTAAGAACAACAAAACAAGAACACAAAATAAAATAAAATAAATTGCAAACAAAGTGAAAAACGCGAATCAAAACCAATGGAAGTGATACATAAAATTACCGAAAACACTAACAAACCGCCGAATATGAGCAGAGTAGGAGAAACAGAGGCAAACGGCAATCTTTTGCTTCAGGGATGACATCGAACAACAGCCAACGCAAAAGCAGTGCCCCAAGCAGAGGGCGACGTTGGTGGCGCTTGACTTTACGTACACTTCCGCAATACGGCAATCAAAGCGGAAAAGAAAAACAAGAGTAGTCGTACATAAGAAAGCTTCGAAGGGGAAAAAGCTACAACACACAAAAATCGAAGCGAATTACTGATTACAATCGTGGAGCAAAATAAACAATGAGAGCAAAGCGATTGCTGTGGAAAACTGAAGCTGAAAAAAGCAAATAACAACAAGCAAAAACCAAGTTAACAGTAAACAGTTATAAAAACCGTAATAAAATGGAATTAAAAGGAAGAGATGAAAAAAAGAAAAACAAAAATTCAGCACAAAGTAGTAAATTGTGGGAATTACTTGGCGAGAGGCGTTCCATTGCAGCGACAAATTTCGCTTGGTCTCGAATGACCGATTGCACCATTGACTTATCACAATTGACAACCTGCGGACGCCGTTTGCGAATTGTCCGCAAACCATCTGCAATTGTCACCTGATTCTTCACTCTCCCTCTCCTACTACTACTACCACTTCTACGACTGCACACACACACACGCCCGGGCCTGGGCTTGGGCTGCTGACCATCAGCAATGTGGCTATTAAGCTATCAGTTAAAACCGAAAATAACGGCCCCTCGGTCACCAATGGCATCATGAGAACCCATCGTTTGCGACATTTATTTTACATTTCGCTGCTTTTTGCCATTTTCATTTGTTGACAATCTCAATTGACGATTTTGTTTTTATCTATACGAATCCGCGTTTTCCGGACACCTTGCGTGCAGCGACGTACCAGAGTCCTTTGTGTCACAATGCCAACTGTGGCTGATGAGCCAAACAATGGCGTGGGATAAAAAGATTTCATGACTTTTGCCCAAGTAGTTGTTGTTGCTTTTTTATTTTTTGCTGAGTCGGAATTTTCGGTTGTTAATGGAATTGTTTTTACTGCGACTTTTTTCGAGTGGTTTAATCGCTTTCGCCATTGTGCTCGAAATTGGATTGATGTTTACTGTAATTTTATCTCAGAAGAAAATAACGGTACTGGCATGCGAAAATCACTGAAGTACGTGGAATGGTGGTCTTGCCAAATATTTTAAGTAAATTCATTAATTTCAAGTAAATATCGCTAATTTTGCGGTCTAAAAAATCACTTAACCTTTTCTTGCTTCTAAGGAAACTAATACGAACTAATACAGGGTGGGCCATATAGCGTTTGCTTTTTGAACCACCTATTTTTTTGAGAATGGTAACACAAATGAAATGTCAAATGTGTTCATAATTTACTTAAAGGTTTGACATTTACGAAATGGGACGCTATACGCTTGAACAATATTGGGAAATATTGAAAACCTTTTTCCAAAGTGGTGAGTCTTCTTCTTCTTTTCTGATTTTCACATCGGTGGCTAAGTCAATAAGCAAAATTGTCGGATTTGGGGCTCAGAAAATCCACACGTTACTGTAGAGAAGCAAATGCATCCACAACGAGTCACTGTTTAGTGCGGTTTTTGGTCTGGCGGCATCATCGGGCCATTTTTTTTTCGAAAATGAGCGAGGAGCCGCGGTTACAGTAAATGGCGAGCGTTACCGTGACATGCTCAACGAGTTGTTTCCTAAAACTGAAGAGGATGACATGGACAACATTTGGTTTCAAGAGGACGGCGCAACTTGTCACACTGCCAAAGTTACACTCGAACTTTTGGCTACCGTTTCGAAAACCGAATAATCAGCCGAAATTCCGATATCAATTGGCCGCCTCGGAGCTGTGATTTTAGCCCGTTGGACTATTTTTTGTGGGGAGCCGTTAAGGACAAATGCTATGCGAACCATCCAGACACGATTGATGCTTTAAAACACGAAATCGAAGTTGCCATTCATGAAATTGGAGCCCAAAGAATCGAAAATGTGCTTAAAAATTGAGTTGATCGAATGGCCCACTGTAAAGCCAGTCGTGGCAATCATTCGAACGATATTATTTTTCATTCATAAATGACAATGTTCAATCTTCAAAATAAAAAAAAAAGTTTTTTTTGTAGCCGATTCAAAAAGCAAATTTTGCATGGTCCACCCTATACGAAGGAAACTAATAGTTTTAGTTACGGCAACGTTGAGTTAGCTGGACTAGGTGGCTAGACTGATATGTGATGAATCTTAACTCTGTACTAACTGCCTTAGAGTTCATAAAATTTCTAAGAAAAGAGACAGAAAAGCCCGAAAAATGCTACTAAGTTGTTGTGCTCCAAAGTGACTTGAAAGGGACCAACTAGAGGAAGAAAATGGAAAGACATTGGGCTGATTAGTTTATTGATTATCGTGCTGAGTGGTAGCCTGTAGACTAACGGCAGTCATGACTGGGTTTTGGTCTGTGGGAAAACAAGCAGCCAAAATGGGCATCCCTCACAACACATACTGTCACAGTTGTAAACAACCGGAGAAAAAGAAACAATCTTCCGTTTCCTCTGCGAATGCTCAGCCCTATGGAAGGATAGAATGTTAACACTGGGTAAACCGGTGTTCGAGAGTCTGGCTTAGATGTCAACAACCTGATAAGGTTCCTGAACCACACCGATTGGATATAGGCATGCTGTAAATAACTGTAAAACAAGTTGGTAAAGAGGATGTGGCAACAAAATGGTGCGAAAGCGCTAGTTGGATCCTGAAAGAATGACCACTTAAACCAACCAACCAACCATCGGGCTGAGCTACTCGTGCTTGAGCTACTTTTAGAAGTTCTTTCGCACTTTGGATGTATACCGCCATAGTAAGACCGATTATGTCATACGGAGTATTGGTATGGTGACCTGCATTGAACAAACAGTACAATGGGCAGTCGGGCGCAGGAATAACAGGGACTTACAACTATGACTAACAGAAACAAATACGGCCTTCCGGGTTAAAGAAGGTGGTTTTTGGAATGCTAGGACGTTTGGTCACGGTGTTATCTTACACAGCCAAAGGCTTATTAGCAACTCATCAGATTTTACTACTGCTACTCCAGACTTCAGAATAGAGTTTAAGGTAAAGTGCCCCACGCAAAAGGAATGGGATTTGAATTAAGTAGTCAAAGAGAATACAACTGCACTTTACGCTGATGGGTCCAAGATGGATTGCGGCGTCGTCGCCAGTGTATATTCGAAAAACATAGAAACTTTCAAGTTGTTGTTGTTGTTGTAGCAGTAATACAAGTCGCGTCAGTGTAGAGTATATCACCGGTCGCCTTCGTCTACTTTAAGCTCAGGAAACACGATGTTTCGACAGGTTGGGTCCAGAGGGAGAGAGGTGTTAGATGAGTAGGTTTTAAGGGGCATGTGAAAAGGTTGTTAGTGTTGTGCGGGGTGCCTTCACATGCCGGAAGGAAACTTCCAAGTCCCTTCGTCTGGTGAACTGGAATAGTATTTTTCAAGCAGAAGTTCTCGGGATAAGAGAACCCTGCAGTATAATTAGAAAAAATAGTAAAATCAAGATGGTTTGACTAATAAAAGGATAAAGTGGTTCTACAAGTGGTGCATCAAAATGGCATCTTTTGTGCTAATTGGGTCTGGACTATGTCACTCATGAAAGCTCAACTGGAAATCTAATCGTATTTTAAGTTTTCGTTTGATGCTCATTTTTACTTGTATTCTTCTTCTTCATCTTTATTGTAGGACTAAGTCCCAATTACCAACGAAAAAAATTATAATATGTTATGGTTTTTTTGGCGGTCCTCGCACTTTTCCTAATTTACCTACTTTCCCTGTTTCTAAAAAAAAAATTCCTCCAATTCCATTCCTCAACCCCAAAAAAACTTATCATTTCCATACTTATTCCCGCACATTAGTCAGCACATTATTTGCATTGTGGCTGCTAAAACAACCAAACACCAAAGAAAACACACACAGTTACACATTGCATTAGTGGCGCTAGCAAAAGGAGGTGGGCGAAGGCGGCAATAGCGCAGAAACACGAAATTTAGGATAATTAGAGCTAATATGGGCAATATCAACATAACAAAAAGAGTCCACAGGGGCACTCCACAGGGGGGAGTATTATCTCCACTCCTCTGGTTATGTGTTATTAGTAAAACCTTAACAAAACTTAATGGAGGAGGGGTAAAAGTGGTCGCGTACGCTGATGATGTGGTGTTAATGGCATCAGGACTGTGTCCCAATACGATCAAAGGGCGCTAAGCGAGCTTAACTATTGGGCTACAGGCTGTGGCCTAAGTTTAAACGCGCGTAAAACAGAACTGTTGCTATTTACGACCAGATATAAGGTACCAATTTTTGCTCTACCAAGCATTAACGGACAAACCCTCTCACTTTCGCCCAGTGCAAAGTACTTAGGGGTAATACTGGACTCCAAACTTAGCTGGAAATCAAACATTGAAGAACGGGTAAAGAAAGCAGAAATCGCTTTATATGCCTGTAAACGTATGCTGGGAAGAAGATGGGGTCTTCAACCCAAGTATACATTATGGTTGTATAAGGCGGTTATACGAAGGAAAAGGCTCATGGCCATGCTAGTCTATTACTGCGACAAGCCCAGTATACCTCGAAGAGGACTGACTACATCGTCCCGACGGTGACATTCAGCAGAAATCTCTTTCCATCTCGGAAAGAATGTAATAAGGGATTCTCACTAAACAAGTTCGACACTACAGCCTATACAGATGGCAGTAAAATGGATTGTGGTGTTGGAGCTGGTATATATTCTCATAGACTTAAAATTGAAAGATCTGTGCGTCTCCCTAATGCTTGCAGTGTCTTTCAAGCGGAAGTACTGGCAATTGGGGAAGCTTGTAGGCTACTAATCGCAGATCCCTCTTTTAAGGGCAGTGTCGCTATTCTTTCGGATAGCCAAGCAGCAATCCAGGCAGTGGGTTCAGCTACAACAGCCTCTAAAGTGGTGGAGCAAAGCAGGAATAGCCTCACCACCTTGAGCGAAAACCATAAAGTTACCTTAATCTGGGTCCCGGGACATCGGAGCATCGAAGGTAATGAAAAAGCGGACGAACTGGCAAGAAGGGGATCTGCCATGAATAACGCTCTTGCAGAATCGGCATTCACACCACTAGGTGCAGTCAAGAGTGCAATTTCCCTAAAATATCTTCGAATCGCAGATTGTAGATGGAGAAACCAGACAAAATGCAAAATTAGCAGAACGTTATGGCCCACCTACAACCTTAAGCAATCGTTAGCATTGATCAACATGAAACGACGGGACGCCTGAAGACTAACGGCAGTCATAACTGGGTTTTGGTCTGTGGGAGAACAAGCAGCCAAAATGGGCATCCCTCACAACACATACTGTCACAGTTGTAAACAACCGGAGAAAACGGAAACAATCTTCCGTTTCCTCTGCGAATGCCCTGCCCTATGGAAGGACATAATGTTAACCCTGGGTAAACCGTTGTTCGAGAGTCTGGAACAGCTGTCTGGCTTAGATGTCAACAACCTGATAAGGTTCCTGAACCGCACAGACTGGATGTAGTCATGCTGTAAATAACTGGCAAACAAGTTGGTAACGAGGATGTGGCAACAAAATGGTGCGGAAGCGCTAGTTGGATTCTGGAAGAATCACCACTTAAACCAACCAACCAACCTCAACCATCTGTGCGATACTTCTGCTAGAAAAATGTGAGACACAGATGGCGCTCCAAGCAGTAAGAAGGCATTGTTAATAAGCAACGACAGGTGGACATTCCCACTGTTTAGGACTTGTCAGAAATCAAAAACAGATTAACGAAACCAAAGCAAGACTGAGTCTTGTCGAGGCCCTATGCTCCCGAGAGGAGTTAACAAGAAAAAAAGATGTTTTTAAAAAAAATATAATTTTTGCATCATTCGGATCGAGATTCAGACTTCCAATAGTCGTGCCAACGCTTTATTGGTCTTCCTGAAGGGCATGGTGTTTTAAGTTGACCTTTCATCACAATCTTTACCAACCGATTGTCTCCCATTCTCTTTATATGCTGGTTCCATTATTTTCTTCTCTTGCGGCTCAATTTTACGACGTCAGTGATTTCGCGCATCTCTCGATTCGTTTAAGAACGTGCTTTGTGTAGCCAGGTTGGTCGGTGGATAGTATTCGCTTTGTTGTGGTTGTATCTGCATGAGTTTCAATTTCGTATGACATAATTGGCCTTACGCATTTCTTATATATGCGAACTTTGTTCTTGATGCTCATTGATTTGGTTTTCCAAATAATATCGGGGAAACACCCGGACACTCTTGCGACTTTTTCGGATTGATTTCGCACGTTATCAACAACAATCTTTGAAGATTCTATTTTAGCACCCAGGTAATTAAATTGCATGACTTGCTCGATGCTTATACCATATACGGCTACTCTGCATCTTAATGGGTCCTATGAAATTGGAAGTGATTTCGTCTTTGATGTGGATAATTTTCAAAAATTTTCAAAATTTTTCAATATTAAAAAAAAACTTTTATTTGTTGATTAAAAGCATCGACCGCCGTAGCCGAATGGCTTGGTGCGTGACTACCATTCGGAATTCAGAGAGAACGTAGGTTCGAGTTTCAGTGAAATACCAATATGAAGAAAAAGGTTTTTCTAATAGCGGTGGCCCCTCGGCAGGCAATGTCAAATCTTTGAATGTATTTCTGCCATGAAAAAGTTCCTCATAAAAAATATCTGCCTTTCGGCGTCGGCTTGAAACTGTAGGTGCCTCCATTTGTGGAACAGCATCAAGAAGCACGCCACAAATAGTAGGAGGAGCTCCGCCAAACACCCAAAAAGTGTTTACGCGCCATTTATATGCATATATAGTATAATGGGTTTTCAAATAAGAGGTGTTATTTTGATATTCAAAGAAAAATGCTATTTTTTAATATAAATGATCGGATGTTTATTTGACCAAATGAAATTTTTCCATAACCGAATTGCAAAGTGGCTGCCCTATGGCCTCGATAGCCTCACGAACTCCATCGGTGAGGTCTTGAATCGGCTCTGGGCTGTTGGCGTAGACCTTCGCTTTTAAGTGGCCCCAAATAAAAAAGTCACAAGGTGTTAAATCACAATTAATTAATTAATTATTTATTATTATTAACATAGGGTTAATAACCGATATAATAAAGAATATTTCGTATATAAGTATTTTCAGTAATCGCTTCATTGTAAATCAAGTGCATCGTAATTATTAATAAAAATCTGTTTTATTTCTATTGTAGTGCTTTATGATATACAATGTTTTTTTTTGATTACCTGGTGAATATACAAACAAATCTGAGGGTTTTCCAACAAGGGAACAGGCAACAATTGACCATGTGAGAAACATGGGGTTTCTAGATTAATACCACAAACACCCAATGATTGCCCCTGGGAATGATTTATGGTCATAGCAAAAGCAAGCCGCACTGGAAACTGTAGTCGTTTAAATTCAAATGGCACATCAGTCGGAATCATTGGGATGAGTGGTATCAAAACGTCTTCTCCTTTATACTTTTCTTTCAGTATAGTTGCTTCTATCACGTTGTTCAATAATTTTTTTATCCCTAACCGTGTGCCGTTGCAAAGACACGGTCGGTTGATATTTCTCAACATTACAACTACCGATCCAACCTTTAATTGAAGATTGTGAGGTGACAATCCTGGTAAATCCAGCGAGTTTAAAAATTCAGGCGGATAGGTGACGACATCATCTTGGTTTGTAGTCGAATCAACTGATTTATATATCTTCAATTCGCCTGTAATTTGTTCTTGAATTTTGAAATCTATGTTTTTTGCAGCCAACCAATCATGGTTTCTATAAGTTTGAGCAACATCTGGAAACACCTTTTGAATAAGTTCATATTTTGATCAAGTTAACTTACAAAAACTTTGAG
>JAYXIM010034025.1:0-12975 GCA_037575425.1 Anastrepha fraterculus | reverse complement strand
CCGCACACACAAGCAACCAACTAACGGCTAACTGGCGCAGCTTCCTTCAATAAGTGAAGTGAAATGCCACAAGAAGTTATGGAAAAGTTTGTCTCAGCGTTTTTTATGGCATTTATTATTGGCCACAAAGCCAACACCGAAGACATAATGGGCAGAAAGCCTTCTAAGCTTGAGAAATTGGCGATAATGAGTAAAAAGTCGACGATGATGATAACAGTAATAATAACGTTGACAGCGTTGACTACAAGTCAATTGTACGGAAGTTCTGCGAAAAGTTTAATTAATACAAAAAAAGGCGTAGAAGAGAAAATTTACTCTGCTGGCGTAGATAGTCACATTATTTTGGAGTTTTCAGTGTTGTGAAAAGTCGATAGAAAAACTGTCTAAGGCGGGCTTCGTTCTTTTTCTTTACTTCCTATTTTTTATTTTTGTATTGCGAATGTGTAGACTAATATGAAAATTGATATTAAAACATTGCTGCTTCTTTAGAAAAATTATAGAACTTGTTTAGCTGTGTAGCTGCGAGGTGGCG
The DNA here is from genome assembly GCA_037575425.1 of Anastrepha fraterculus. NCBI lineage: Eukaryota > Metazoa > Arthropoda > Insecta > Diptera > Tephritidae > Anastrepha > Anastrepha fraterculus. The sequence goes on along the minus strand of JAYXIM010034025.1, from coordinate 12,443 downwards.
ATAAGAAACGATACAGAGGCAATTAAAATTTTAATGTGTTTTAGAAAATGTTTCAAAAGGGAGGCGAAGACAAAGCAGATGAAAGCAGTTTTTGTCGTTTATCTTGGAAATTGGCTTTGCAGCCACTTTTTCACATTAAAATAATTAAATTATAATTCTTCTTTTGGCCGTCAAATATCGAGAGAAAATTAATGAGTAATTAGTATTAAATTTAAGATTGTGTCTTTGCAACGGAAGAAATAATTTTTGGGAATTTTATAAAAGCGAAATACTACAATGAATTGCTGCAAAGCGAAATTGTCCGCTTTACGCTTAAAATATTGCTATGGAAATGGCTAACGGTTGTGCTCGAAAAGTCTACTTTTCCTACGAAGCGCATTTTGATCTCGGCGGTTAAGTTAAGAAGTTAAACTGCCGCATGTGGGGATTGGAAATAGTTTGAGCTCGACAGACATCGGCGACGGGTGTGTTGGATCATCCTTTGCTGATAACTTGTTGAAGGCGTCGTGGTATCGATTTGATTAAAGTTTTTTATAATATTTTGATATATTTTTACCATTCCACATTAGTCGCAGTTCTAAGGCTTTTAGCGCCATCAAACTGTGTTCTCTTTATGACAACCAATTGAGAAAGTATTGCCCCCATACATTTTCGATTGGGTTAAGGTCAGGGTTAATGCCAATCTAAAATTGGTATTTTTTTCGCTGACAAAAACTTGTTTGTTGTTCCTAAAGCATGAACGACTGCGTTGTCATGCTGGAAAATCCACTCCTCATCGAAATTATCATCGAATAATCGTCATTTGCGGGAAGTGTTGATTTTCCTCTTTCATTCGAAAAAAAACGGCGGCTGAAGCGCATCGAGAGCTTAAAAAGTTTATGGAGATGCTGCCTTAAGTGAAACAACGTGCCGAGATTGGTTCCGTCGCTTCAAAGACGGTGATTTTAATGTTGACGACCGTCCGTGTGAAGGAAAGCCAAGACGTTGAATTGGAGGCATTGCTCAATGAGGATCCGTGTCAAACGCAAGAAGAGCTTGCTTCAGTATTAGGAGTTACCCGCCAATCCATTTCCAAGCGATTGTATGCTTTGGGAATGATTCAAAAACCGGGGACTTGGGTTCCACTGGGGATCGGTATCGACTTCAGTTGATGTGATTGAGCCGAGCACTGCGTGAGAAGCGGCCGCAATACGCGAAGAGGCATGAAAAAGTGATTCTACAACATGAGAACGCTCGGCCTCACGTTGCCAAACCCGTTAAAACCTACCTGGAAACACTGAATTGGGAGATTCTACCCCACCCGCCATATTCTCCAGATATTGCGCTGTCCGATTATCACCACTTCCAATCTATGGCACAAGACATCAAAAAATGGCTTGATTAGTGGAAAGCCTCAAAAGCTGAACAGTTTTACCGCGACGTTATACGAGATCTACCAGAAAGATAAAAAAGTAGCGATGGGCAATACTTTCAATGATACACGTGTAACCATTTTTTCAGAATAAAGTTGTATTTTCATAAAAAAAAAAAACAGCGAGAACTTAGTTGCGCGCGTAATATACAGTAGATTCTGTTTTTATGCGGTTTTGAAATAGTGCGGTTTTTTAAAAAATTAAAAAATTCATGTCGACCTATCGGGAATTGTACATATAAACAAGATTCTAAACCAGCTAAGCAAAAACTCATCCCAGATTATATCAAAAATGCTAACCCTACAAGTATGGAACCGCCTGCATCACCATCCAGATCAGACGTGTACATTTCCTCAAGTGACGAAAGTGATTTTACGCCAAATCCTAAACGAAAGCGCAACATGCGGGTATTGTCTGATTCTATTTCTGACGATGTAAATTTATTTTTCTACTCTGACGTTTCTTAAATAAAGATATCATTTTCAAAAATACTATTTTTTTTATGCGATTTTATTACATTATTTCAGATTTATGCGGTTCTTAGCACTTTTGAAACGTATCTATAGTTTTACTATAGAACTGGTAGCTTTTTTTATGCTGTTTCTTGCGGAACGTATATACCGCATAAAAACAGAATCTACTGTATACTTGAAGCGATTCATTTTTGTGGATATGAAACATATAGTAGAGTCGTTTTGCCTTTGACACTAATAGCTGCTCAAACCAGGACAGATCCCTCTCAAAAATTAGGAGCCATTATTCTCTTCTTTTTCATCCGTTTATCATGCCATTACATTTGGGAATCATCTGATTCATCCAGATTGAATTTCATCGGAAAAACTACTCATTCCCATTCATTTTCCCAAAATTGGTATTTTCAAAGCAAAATGGCAAATGCCAATCTGGCCTGTTTCTGTCGTGTGTTTAACTTAGGTTTAGGTACTCGTTTCACATATTCTCGACTAGAATCTGCTTTCAAAATATGTTGCAAATGACTGGTAGTAACTTCCAAATTAAGAGTGTGTTTATTTTCAGTAGGGTTGCCCGATTTATTTATAGCTGAATGTATGATTTCTTGAACATCCCTAATAATACGTTTTTGTTTTCACTTCTCTTGGTGCATCCGTACTTTTCTTTCAAATGCAAGTAATACTAAATCACAGTTTTGCTTCTTTTTAATTTTAAAGCTATTCCTCGCATTCTAAGGCCCCTTTCTCGCCCCGCTAAAATTTGTCCCTGCTCAAATTCAGACAAAGCTTTTGCGCTTGCACTTTAAAATGCTGGCAGCAACTTCGTCGTAATTCCGCTATCCATAAACACCAATTTTGAATGACTGGCTGGAGATTTTCGGTCCGTATCTCGTGAATATCTTTAGCAATATTGGCTTCCAATGCCTCAATCGAAGCTGGTTTATCCACAATGCATTTCGGTTTTGCACACACCCACAAATAAAAGTCCAACGGTGTGATATCATACGATCTTGGTGGCCAATCCACTGGCCCGACGACGAGAGAAAAATTGTTCACCGAAACGACGACGCAGTGAATCTATTGTTGCACGGGCTATATGGCGAGTAGCGCCGTCCGCCGCACACTGGGGATTTTGCGGAAAAAAGTCAAATTTGCGCAATGTTTAAGGGGGCCTCTACTGTAAAACTAAAAAAAAATCGATTTTTCACTTTTTGTTGAAACATACTCAGAAACAACTCCAGAATGTTCCATGAAAATCTTAAAAAGAAATCTTGAATAGTTTTCAAGTTATAAAAGTTTTAGCAAAGCAGGTATAAACTGAGCGCTCGAGCGGTTTACGGTCATATGCGCTTGATAATGCGCTGGTTTAAGCGTGTTTTTCTCGAAACCACGTTTTCAAAATTGCCCACATCACAGCTCCGTGAAAAATTAACATATCAAGCTCAAACTTTGATAGTATATATTTAACAATATTTACTAGTTTTTAAAGCTATCGTGGGAAAAAATTTATTATTTATAATCCCTTTTTTAATAACCAAATGACAACAAAAAAATGTCGATTTTTTAAAAAACTTCAAAAATTTTACAAACAAATTTTTTTTTTGCAAGTAATAGGCTTAACAACTAAAAATAATGATATATAATAAAAAAAATTTGGTTTTTTTCATTTCAGATTTTTTTTAAATGCGCGACAGTGTGGGCAGATTTCACAAGGCGTTTCGGGGGAGCGGCTGTACAGCTGCCATTTTGAAATGAAAATAAATTTAAAAAATTTTTTTGTACACTCAAGACCTGTGTTTATGTAACCCTGAACTTTTTTTTACTAATTAAATTAATACAAGTATGAAAACAAAATCCATGAAAATTTGATTTTTACAGTAGAATCCCCCCTTAATGGTATTTCTAAATTCCAGAATAGAACCAACAATAAAATCAAAAAGAATTACTAAACTCCGACTTACAGTTTTTTTTTTATAGATATGTCAAAAGTATAATTTTTTTATAGTATTGAACTGACTAAGAAAAAACTTCAAAGCCCAAGGTGGTTTTTTTCCTTTTGCTTGAGCCGACTTCCAATTTTTTATTTTTCACTTAGGGTATGATATTTTTATATATTTTAGCCGGAAGAACAAAGGCTGTGAAGCATTTGATTATCTATTTATAATTAATTTTACGAAAAAAAATCATATTCCTTCATATTCTTGGATCTGCAAATTGAGCTACATTTACCTACGGTCAGAAACTAGTATCAACGTGTTGCTTAATAGCATCTCTTTCAGTTTTAATCAAATGCAGGTGCCACCAGGTGCCACCAGGCGCCACTGATTATTTTTTGGCAATGATAATAACTAAACGCTTTCTAGTGTGTGCATAATGATAACGAAAGACTTTTAATTTTGTTTTGTCATTTTGAGGGTAATTCAGAATTATGAACTTACATGTATCCTGTGCGTAAATATTTGCTGGATTATATTAATAAAAAAAAAAAAAATTTATGAAAAAAAAATTTATAAAAACAAATTAAAAAAAAAAATAGTTTTTAAGCATGTTCTTTTCATACACAAATATATACAACTTCGTTAGTAGTAAACATGTAAATATTTTTTGGGATGTATACTTTTTTCCGCATCTCTGCACAAAAATCCCCAGTGTGCGCCGTCTGGTTGGAATCAAATGTTGTGGAGATCTCGGGCTTAAATTTTCAAGAGCAAAAAGTCATTTAGTTGTTACATTGGGGCAAGCCTCGTCTTTGAAAAATAAGGGCCGATGATTTCCCCAGCCCATAAGCCGCACCAAATGGTTGTTTTTAATGAATGTAGTGGCAGTTCTTGAATGGCTTCGGTTTGCTCTTCAGCCCAAATATGTCAACTTTGCTTATTAAGCCAAAAATGGGCGTCTTCGTTGAATATCATAAGTTGGCCTCAACGCGCGATTAACACTTTTTACAGAGCGTTGACTTTGGTAATACAGATTTACCATTTATAAACGTTGTTGATGCGTGAATCTTTCCATGATGAAATTTCAATGAATACTGAAAAAATTATGCTTTTAGTTTGAGCGTAGTCAACGCATGATCTGTCAGAAAACCCCTATTAGAAAAAGTACCTCCAGTCTGATCACCCTTTACTATATGTAATGAGATAATTTTGAAAGTCCCTCCAAATTCAATAAGCAGCGATGGTTTTCGTTAGAAGTGCAAATAACTTGAATGCGAGTATTTTAGTAGGTCAAAGCATGTTCTTGACAAACTACATATATAAGCAGCCAAAATGTTGTGGTACTATAGTTTTTTAGCAACCGTATCTTGTATAAGTACTCGTATATAAATTTCTTAATTTTTTTTCATTTAAATTTTTGCACTGCAGTGGCTTTATGTTCCATCTTGTAACTCGGCGAGTTGATCCTGATTATGATTTAATCTGTGTACTCTTTGTTTACCTATGAAATGAGATTTTTAGCTATTAGTCCATAGATGTCACTAGGAGTATTTTAAACCTTCCCAAATGTCTTTTTTTTCGTCTGTCATCTGTCAACAATATTCAGTTCATTGTTTGTTACGTTTCATACAACAATGCATTTTTGTCGCTCTTAAAAATATCGAATTTCGTTCCTTCAAACTACGATTTGCGGACATCGTTGATTTTCTGTTATCAATTGAAGAAGAACGCTTCTAAAGCTCATCAAATGCTTATAGAAGCTTATGGTGGACATGCTCTATGGTTAGTAGAGCACAGTGCTTCAGGTGGTTTGAAAAATTCCGAAGTGGTGATTTTAGCGTGGAGAACGAGGACCGTGGCTGGCCACCGAAAAAGTTTGAGGACGCCGAATTGCAAGCACTGTTAGATGAAGAAGATGGTCAAACGCAAGAAATCATGGCGGAGCAGTTGTGAGTGATCCAAAAAACCATTTTCAAACGTTTGAAAGACATGTGCATGATTTTAAAAGTCGGAAGATGGGTGCCGCACGAACTGACTGAAAGGCAGCGGGGATGAAAAGTGGGGTATTTCTCCAATCCCAAGCGTAAACGGTCGTATCCGCCTGGCCACAAACCAAAAACAGCGGCCAAACCAAATCGCTTCGGCCACAAAAAAATGCTGTGCATTTTCTGGGATCAGCGCGGTATGATTTGGTACGAGCTATTAAAACCAGGTGAAACAGCAGTTGACGGTGCACGCTACCAACGACAATTGGCCGATTTGAACAGCGCTATACACCGACAACGCCCAGATTATGCCGATCGGCGCCACAAAGTAATTTTTCTTGATGACAATGCACCGCCACAGCGAACAAGAGCGACCCAGGAATTGGTGGAGACGTACGATTGGGAACCGCTGGTGCATGCGGCTTACTCACCAGACTTGGCGTCTTCCGATTATCATTTGTTTGCATCGATGGTCCACGCTCTTTCCGAGCAGCGCTTCAATTCTCACGAAGAAGCAAAAAAATGGCTCGATGATTGGTTTGCGGCCAAAGACGGCCAATTTTTTTGATGCAGCATCCACAAATTGCCTGAGAGATGGGGAAAATGTGTCGCTAGCGATGGCTATTATTTTGAAGATTAAATTTGTAATCAGTTTTTGTTAATAAACGTGTGAAATTGAAAAAAAAAATCTCATTTCATGGGTATCTACCGTATAATAAATCGTATATATTTGCAATTATAAATAACAAATAGATTCATTGCCAACCTCGGACTATTGGCATCGCTTTTCGGCTTAAGTGAAATTTCACTTGCTTGGGTGCTATGCTACTTACCGGCTAGCCTTAAGGCTGTGCAATATTTGAGAGGATAAGTCCATTAATCATTCGTAACAACTTTTTAAATTTGAAAAATTAATAACAAAAAAAAATAATAATAATTAATAGAAAAATAACTGCACATGTTGAAATAAAAATTATTAAAAATATTCGCTACCTTTTTCAGAAATTCGTACTTTGAAACCGATTGAACTGAAGTAACTTTTTAAATTCTTGAATGCGCTAAAAAAATTCTAAGGCGATTATAAATGACTTTAATTGCGTTAGCACAACCAGCTACACTAACGCCTTTGAATATCTAGCGAACCCATCTCTATGAAATATTTACAAACTGGTTTTTGTAATTCTAATTTATTTAATTTTTGTATTAGGGAGTATTGACCTTTCCAATCAATATTTAAATGAAACGTTTATTAGTAAATGAATAGCCACCAACACTGGCGTAAGAAATGTAAAACGTGTAAATTGTTAATTGTCTGTTCTTAATTGTCTTTTCTTCTGATTTTTGTTAATAGGAGTACGATTTTTATGCTCTAGCGAGACACCCGTGTTTTCCGAGACTTAAACTATATATTATATATTTTACATTTTAGGGACACATGTATAGCATTTTTTGAGTGTTATCGCGATCATTTTTCAGCCGCTTCCAATTCCCGTACAGTGCGTAGACATCGAAGCAGATGGTAATTTGCTGTAAATTTCTGAGTTTACCCATTAACGACGCAAGGATGTAGTTTCCTGTTTCTATAAAGTATTCCGAATCCAAATGCGTTTCCTTCTTTCTAATAAAATGTGGTGAATGGAATACAAATTAACAAATGCCAATTTATTAATTCATAAAAAAAAGTTTATTTGTAAAACTTGCCCAAATTTCACGATTCTAAATAAATACTTTTGTAACCAAAAACTCGATCATATAAATGCATTGGGATTTTTGGTGGTATTTAAATACCCATCTGATAAAAAAGGCTCCTTCTCTTAGTTTTTAGGAAAGGAAAGCGAATTGGTAATATCGGTCAGTCCACAAGTTCGTGCGTTTTTTAAAGGTGATTTTAAAATTAATAAAAAATATGTTTAAAGTATTTATTAAACAATAATATATTTTCCTTCATTATTTTCAATGTCTTCCCAACGTTAAGGCAAATTTTTACAATAATTCCTTACTCAAAAAATTTTTTGTCCTTGGTGCCAAAATACGCTTCGATATCCCTTTTTATAGCTTCTTTTGAGGAGTAGTTCTTGTTACTCATATGGGATTGAAGTCTACGGAAAAGGCGATAATCACAAGGTGCAATATCCGTAGAGTATGATGGATGCGGCATTAGCTCTCATCCGAGCTTGTTCAGCTTGCTTAATTTTGGCCTTGCGGTATGAGGTCTGCGTTGTCGTGGTGAAACAAAACTTTGGTCTATTCACTAAAGACGGTCGATTTTTGTTAAGTGCCTCATTCAGGTTTGATAGCTGAGGGGAAAATAATCAGCAGTTATCGTCTGGTTTGGTGCCAGAAGTTCATAATAAACAATACCGGCCATATCCCATATCCCACCAAATAGACAGGAGAATCTTCTTGAGGTGAAGGCCATCTCTAGGGGTCGGTTCTGGTGTTTCATCTTTATCTAACCATTGGCGTTTGCGAACAGGATTATTGTAAAGGACCCACTTTTCATCACCAGTAACGATACGGTTCAAAAAACTTTCATTTTCAAGCCGTTGCAGCAGCTGAGAACACAAATTCACTCTCTGCTGAAGGTTGGCGACGGAAAGTCTATGTGAAACCCATTTTCCCTGCTTTGAAACCTTTCCAACTGAACCAGCTGCTAGTGAACTGTTCCATGCGTTGAATTTAACCTCTGAGCTATCATATCGAATGTCGAATTTGGCTCAGCTTCCACGAGGCTCGAGCAAGGCGTAGGACTTAAAGACTTCAGGACGACTAGCGCGCGGGGCACCCTCCACGTCGCAGTTACCACCTCGGAATTTTGAAAACCACTTTTGCGCAGTCTTGACACTCGCGGCATCCTCTTTTTTTTACCACTTTTATAAAAAAAATACAAAATATGCCTCTTATACGCGTTCGAAGATTCCATTTTATTTTTTAACAACACGCGATTAAAATCACTTGTTGAATCCACAATATATCAAAGAAAATATAAATAGTTCCGTTATATTCTGCGAATAATTTTTGGTATGCAAAAATTGAACAAAAGTGAAATTAGGGATAAAATGCGCAGGAACTTATGGACTGACCTGATACAAAACTAATTTATTAATTCCCTCTTTATAAATACATATATTCCTCTTCAAAACTGACGGCTACTTCTCGAGAAAATTTTTTTTTTCAGTTGTTAAAAACTGTTTCTTAAAGTTTTACGGATCAACACGAAATTTTGGGCTTCATTTATTTGAGCGAAAGTTATCTTTCAATTTGTTATATTTTCATCAGACAACTCAGATCTGCGGTTTGCATTTGCAAAAGCATTCTGCCATACCACACATTTTATGTTGCCTCAGAATCCAAAACTGATTTTTTGATGACTTTTTTAAGCACTCCGATAAAATTTTAATAAAATCATATAAGGGGAGGTTAAATTTCAATGGCTGATGTTGAATGTGAACCACACCTAAACGTCAACGACACCGTTGGACTTGTTTCTTTGGGGTTATTTGAAAGAAAAGGTGTACGTCGATAAGCCAGTAATAATGAGATAATTCGGCACATTAACGGCATAAAACCTCACTTATGCCTCAGCGTCACCGAAAATTTGGATCATCGGATGGAGGTGTGCCGCCGAGACGTAATTGAGCTGTACCAATATTATCATATTAAAAACAAATGATAATAATTTCCTAAACAAATTTTATTTTATTCAAAATCAACAACGGCCCTTAAAACTTAACCATCCTTTATGATCAGAAAGTACCGGGAATGTTTAGATAAAACTAAAAAGAGTTACATTTTAGGCAAATTTATTTTATCTCCTTCAAAATATGGCCCGTCTGCAGCAACACACAAGTGCCAACGTTTAACCCAGTCCTCCATGCACATGCAACCTCGGTAGGCCGACGAAGCGATCGCCTTCAGCTCCTTCGTCGCATTCTCTTCGATCTCCTCTATCGACTGAAATCTCCTTTCACGAAGTGGTAACTTCAACTTGGGAAACAAAAAGAAGTCGCACGGGGCCATATCAGGTGAATACGGTACTTGCACGATGGTATTTACTTGATGTTTGGTCTAATAATCCAGCACATGCAAAATCCAAGAATTGTTTGCCCACATTCCCGGCCGTTTGCGACGTACAGCATCTCTCAAACGCTTCTGAATGGATAAATAATGTTCTTTTTGACTGTCTGGCCCGACGGAAGGTACTCATGGTGCACTACGCCTTGGCAATCGAAGAAAACAGTCAACATCACCTTCACGCTAGTTTTTGATCATAGGGTACATAAAATCGCGTATCCCGGACAGGCCTTAATGAGACACTAAAGAACACCCTTTACGTTAGTCCGGCTGACGTTGAGTTACTCAGATGAACGGCGAGTAAATTTTGTCACATTAGATCGCTTACTACCGGCAACACTGCTACTTTAATCTTACGCTTATTACTTATTGTATGTAGCCGGCTACTATTCGGAATTCAGAGAGAACTTCGGTTCGAATCTCGGCGAAACACCGAAAATTACGCAAATGTTGACCGCAACTGCGCTTCAAATGGTCCATCCGCTTCGTCCAATTTTGGCATACTCTTTCCAATGTATCGCTCGGTATCTCACATATAAATACTTTAATGTTGTCTTCCAATGCGTTAATTGCAGCAGGCTTGTCTGAATAGACATGAGCTTTAACATAGCCCCACAAAAAATAATCTAAAGGCGTTATATCGCACGATCTGGGTGGCCAATTGACAGGTCCCGAACGTGAAATAAAATGTTCACCGAACTCGCCTCTCAACAACTCCATTGTTACGCGTGCTGTGTGGCATGTGGCATCGTCTTGCTGAAACCACATGTCATGCAAGTCAAGCTCTTGCATTTTGGGCAAAAAAAAGTTGGATATCATTTCACGGTAGCGCTCACCATTCACAGTTACGTTACGATTCGCAGCATCTTTGAAGAAGTACGGTCCAATGATACCTCCAGCCCATAAACCGCACCAAACTGTGACCTTTTCTGGATACATTGGTAGCTCTTGCAATTCTTCTGGCTGATCTTCACCCAAAAATCGACAATTCTGCTTATGTACGTACCCATTGATCCAAAAATGAGCTTCGTCGCTGAACACAATTTTTCGATAAAAAGTTAATCTTCGGCCAACTTTCCAAGATCCCATTCACCAAAAATTCTACGTTGCGGTAGGTCGTTCGGACTCAATTCTTGCACCAGCTGTATTTTGAAAGGCTTCTCACCTAAATCTTTTCGCAAAATTTTCCACGTTGTTGAGTAACAGAGGCCCAATTGCTGCGAACGGCGACGAATCGATAATTGATGATGATCATTAACACTGGCCGATACGGATGCGATATTTTCTTCAGTTCGCACTCTACGTAAGCGTGTTGGTGGTTTGATGTCCAATAATGTAAATTTGGTTCTAAATTTAGTCACAATAGCTCGAACAGCCGCTTCAGTGGGTCGATTAAACTGAGCATAAAAAGGAAGAAGCGCGCGATAAACTTTCTTAACAGAACACGCATTTTTATAATAAAATTCAATGATTTGCAAGCGTTGTTCGTTTGTAAGACGATTCATGGTTAAACTATAGACCAAACTGAAGATTTTTGACAGTGAAACAAAACACGAAACGTGCGTCAGCTGATTAAACCAACTGTTTAAAAAGATAATAGCTAAAAAATCACCCGTTATATAATTGACGCGTATACCCTTTTTGGGTGTTTGACTGAGCTCCTCCTCCTATTTGTTACGTGCGTCTTGATGTTGTTCCACAAATGGAGGGACCCACAATTTCAAGCCGACTCCGAATGGCAGATATTTTTTATGAGGAGCTTTTTCATGGCAGAGATGCACTCGGAGGCTTGCCATTGCCTGCCGAGGGGCGACCGCTATTAGAAAAATGTTTTTCTTAATTAAATGTTTTTCCGAATGGTAGTCACGCACCAACCCATTCGGCTACGGCGGCCGCCTAAAGTTTCCTATAGGATGATTAATTTTGCGCCACCTTGTAAAAGATTTCCGAACATGTGTTTGATACATCTAATAATATTCAATGGGCTATAAAATTGGATATCCAAACACCATTTAGAGATTCTGATTAAAAAGTGAAAAGTTTGGACGAAATTTTGAAATGGTTAGGGCAAGTTTATATATAGAACATGGGAAGCATAGGGCCCCGACAAGATTCTTTCATCCTACATGGGACTGTTGTTTTTGCGCTCTCCAATGTGATGCCAATATCTGTTAACTTGCGCACCATCGACCTTCTCCAAGAATTCTTTCGCCGTCCGCGGCCTCTGCGGCATTGCAAAAAAATATAGATATTTTAAACAGATAAGATAAAGATAGGATACAAATGAAAATATTTTTTTTAAATATAAATATAGTTAATTCTATAGAAAAAACCACTTTACACAAGATTTATAAGAATTCAAAAAATGTACATAAAAATTTAAATTTCAGTTTTATAGCGCATTAAATTTTGGTATAAGAAAGTGCAAGTTTGAAGTGATTCGAAATTCTCTTTGATCTGTAATGATTTTTCTGTACATCAAAAATAAAAAAAATGAATAATAAAAGTTCGTGGATTTTTTGTATGGAATAAATGCACAAGACTGACAGGGCAACAATAATAGAA
>JAYXIM010034021.1:0-19722 GCA_037575425.1 Anastrepha fraterculus | reverse complement strand
ACTCATAAACATCTTAGTATTAACTGCTAAACGAGAGTTTAACGTCATGAAAGTTTTATTTACTTTGGCGTTGTTGATTGCAGCTGTTTCGGCGTTGCCGCAAGTCGGCTTCGGCCCACCAGGCTTCTATGGGGGTGGACCTGGTTTTGGTCCTCCACCACCCGGTTTCGGCCGGCCTTTTAGAGGCGGAGGTTATGGTGGAGGGTTTGGCCCTGGTGGAGGTTTTGGCCATGGTGGAGGTTTTGGTCCTGGTGGAGGTTTTGGCCCTGGTGGCTTCGGTCCAGGCGGTTACGGTATTCGTGGTGGTGGTGGTGGAAGTGCTTCATCCTCAGCTTCGTCGAGCGCCAGTTCGGCTGGTGGTGGTGGTCTAGGTGGTGGTTCTTCGTCAGCGTCCGCTTCATCTTCGGCGTCGTCTTCCTTCGGTGGTGGCTTTCGCGGCTAAGTGTAATTGAGCAGGGGGAATTTTAAACTAGATTTAAGTATGCAAGAAGGCTGAACAGTAGTAAATATATGAATGTAAAGAAATTTTTTTATTTGTGTACAAATTTTAATAAAAAAAACTCAGAAATACTCTCAAGTAAAAATGTGTTTCTTTAAATGTTTCTTCTACGTTGGTTTTGGGTTTTGGTTTTAACTGTTCCGTATTTATTTTGGAATCAATTTCAAACAAATTTCAGCTCAGCACGACATGGGATTGTCGGCAATTTAAATAAATCTAAGCAAAGTTTTCGGATACATTTTTTTACGTTACTCGCTGTAGTCTCTAGTGGTTCGATTTTCGGAAACTTTAAGTTAACTATATATGTATGTAAGTATGCATTTTTGTGTTGTTATCTTAATCAAAGTATAGAAAAAATTAAATTCAAGGTTTTATTTTCAGTTTGTGCTATCACTTTTGTGGACAATCACTTTTGGCATATGTCAGCGGCTAAGGCTGATAGAAAACAAGATTTGGTCATTCGAAACAAAATTGTGAAAGTATGTAATATTGCGTGTTACGTCAAGGGGATTTCGTCTTCATATACCTACACTCTTCCAATCACTCGTTCATGTAACATGAGCGCTGGTTGTTAGGTTTTTTTCTACCTCTGTCCGAACAAACTGCTGTGAATCAGAAGCAAATCAGCTGACTCCTTCAAATTTTCTGAGAGTCGAGTAACGGTTTGATGTTAGTCACACCTTTGCATTCTGTACATCATGGCAGCAACTGCGTTTCGGAAACTATGGATTTGTTTGAGCTCCAGTAACGGCGGCAGTAAGGCTCAGATGAGGTTCGATCCTATCTCCCATCTCTTAACGAGATAAGTGTTCAGAATTCTGTCCAAGTTATCTGGATACCGGAACACAGTGGATTCGAAGGTAACTGCAAAGCTGACGAGCTCGCTAGAGCTGGAGCTGCACAATCAAATGTTAGTAACTTACCCACAATCCACATTCCGCTCTCAACATGTAAAATGATCATTGATCGAGAATTTCACAGCATTGCTGATCGGAGGTGGCGAGTGGAAACTACTTGCGTTACGACCAGACAAATCTGGCCATCCTACAATCTGAAACAGACAAAAACCCTTATAAGTCTTTCGAAACACGAACTAAGGCATATAATATCTCTTATCACCGGCCACTGCCTTTTGGGCACTCACGCACGTCGGCTCGGGGTTCCTCAAAACGACCTGTGCAGATACTGCGAGGACGAAGATGAGGAAGAATCGAGCAGGCATTTGCTGTGCAGCTGTCCCGGCCTAGCCAGAAGTCGACTCGCTCTAGGCTCTCCAAAAATTGACAATCTTTCAGTACTCTCGGACCTGAAAATCGAATCTCTCATTAAATTCTCGAAACGAATTAATATCTTGGACCAAAATCTTTAGTAAAAATCTCGGTAAGGTGGGGAAATCATATAATATAATGAGCTCTAGGGCAACACAACGGACCGAACTTGCGGTCTACGTGGCACTCTGATGCGGGCACCCTTAAACCAACCAACCAAGGCTGTATTACTTTCCATGAAAAAACATTCCGTTCTCAACCAGGGTGGAGAGAAACACGGAAATTCCTGCAGCATCATGCATTCGATCAACAAAATGTTGACTTTCTGCTACTCATCACCAGTTAAGCAAACGCAGTACAAAAAACTCTTCTGCGCGTTCGAAATGCAGGGTGAAAAGTAAGTAAAGTTTATAAGAAATTCTATTTCAATATTGAATGTAATTTATTTATTCTTTGTACCAAAAAATTTATACGAAATTGAAATTGAAATTTGAAAAGCTCGAGCTAAGGAGCACCAGGAGATTTGGTGGCTCCTAAAACACTCAGGCTAAAAAACCCATTGTATTTAAAGCTCTGGAAAGAAGGTTAAATAGTCAAGGAGGGAAGGAGAAAAATATCAGAGAAAGAGATAGGAAAGAATCGAGACAAAGATAGAGATAGTTAGTCGCGTGAGAACTTTTGAGATTCTTTGGTAAATCTGTAAATATCCTCCAATTTTAGAGAACGAATATTACTCATTCTTATGACATCGGAACTTGTCAGAACTCGTAGCCGTACTCTAGCAAAAGCAGCACAATCACAGAGAAAGGGCTCAGTGCTTTCCGCCTCCTCCAAGCAAGACAGGCAGATCGGGTCCTCAATGATTCCAATGGTGCCCATATGCTGATACCTAGGGTTGTGTCCTGTAATAATACCGACCATCAACCGCACGTCTTTCCTTCTAAGTTTTAGTAGAAAGTTTGACAGTTTTCTGTTCGGACTTGTCACGAAACACTTTTCACTTCTGCAGCGTTCTAGACCGGACCATCGCTCTTTATGTAGATTGCCTACATAATCGCTGATCCAATTCATGATTCCTGCGGAACTGATTCCGATTATTGGCTCTGGCCCTTGAGGGGGCACCGCTGATTCACGGTTGGCCAATTCATCGGCAATTTCGTTTCCTTGAACACCGGAGTGTCCCGGAACCCATATAAGTAAAAGCCTGTTTTGTCTTGCGACAGAATTGAGCTTCTTCTTACATTCTTGAACAATCTTTGAGGTTTGCTTCGCATTCTCCAGGGCCTTCAGTGCAGCCTGGCTGTTACTGAAAACACCAATCTGTTTCCCGCTCCATCTCCGCTCAACTATCTATTCGGCTACTTTCAGGATGGCAAAAACTTCCGTTTGGAAAATACCTATTACTATTGTTGAAGTATCATCCGGCTCCGGACGCTATTTTATTCTTGGACACATCGGTGAAGAAATTAACCGTCAAACCTCCTTGCATGCATTCTGGATTGCTCCATTGCTCATGCGATGGAAATTTGACATCAAATTTCCTTCCAAATGAAACAGTGGGTATCAGGTTGTCTTTGGGTGCCAAAAACAGTGGATACTGCTCCGACAGCAACTTAAAGATTTCTCTGTGTCCCGAAGTTCCGTATTCGTGCCAGAAACCATATTTATAGAGTCTACACATTGCTTTTATTGCTTTCTGTTGTATCTTAAGATCCAGGGGGAGCAAATCAAACATAGCATTTAGGGCATCACCAGAGGTTGTACTCATGGCACCCGTGATGCCTGATACGAAGTTGTTGTTCAGTTTCCGACGGGACGGTACTCTAAGGGCTGCTCCACATCATTGTGCCGATGAGCGTTCAGACAAAATAGTAGCAAGTCGCAAACAATGTGTGCATTTATACCATCCGTAACATTCAAGTTTCGGTCCGTTCCGTTCCAGTAACGATCAGTCTAAAAGAAATTTTTGTGTGTGCCAATTTGCACTTGGAGCTGGTATTGTCCTTTTACACGACTGAATAGTGAGCTGAGTCAGATCGTACAATAGGGAATATGTTAACATTCCACCATATCGATGTCACAACGTTGTGAAAGAAGCAATGGTTCATCAAGGAACCGTGACTGGCACTACGGTGCAAAGCGGCCGTAAAGATGAGTTTGATTTCAGAAAGGAATCGGTTCATTTGGGGCAAAGTAGTGAACAAAATAAAAATTAGTTTTCAAAATATCACCCCTAGAAAGCGGCAACTCCAAGGAAAAATTTTGAATATGATCACGACCTATAGGATTAAATAGATAAAATTGTCTCTACTTTATTTTAAACGCAAGTACTAACTTCGCTGAATTAATGAGAAGAAACGCCAAATTGATGAGTACCGCACCAGAAGTAATTGGCACGTTTTGGTGAAAAAGTATTTTTAAATAAATTATAAAGTAAGCGCATAATCTGGATAACTAAAATTAACTAAGTTACTGCCAATGTGAGCGTCACAAAAAAATACCAATTGGCTGTCAAACATGCAAAATGGCAGCTGATCAGCTCACATATATTGGCAATACATAACTTCAAAGTCATCATTAGTGTCTAGACGTTAAGTAAAAATAAAGCAAACAAATAAGCAAAAGAAACCATTTCAATAGGGACATAGGAAATCGTGATCACAGGCAGAGTAACAACCTCTAAGGAACCTCCGCACACGGGTCGTATCGTCCTCGTATCGTCAGTGGCACTACTTTATTTTTTTTTATAGCGACGAGTGCGATATGCTTGCTTGTCCATACACAATGCAACTAGCCATCGCCGCGACGTGAGATTATTCGGCCATCAAATTTTTGGCACAAAGTGGCACCGTCCTGTTGAAACCACATATCGTCCACATCCATATCTTCCAATTCGGGCCATAAAGAGCTCGTTATCATCTTACGATAGCGAACACTATTCACAGTAACTACCTGACCGGCCTCATTTTGGAAAAAATACGACCCAATGATGCCGCCGGCCCATAAGCTGCACCAAGCAGTCACTCTTTGTGGGTGCATTGGTTTTTCGGCAATCACTCGCGGCAATTCTGCTTATTGACGAATCCACTGAGGTGAAAATGTGCCTCATCACTGAAGATGATTTTCTGCGAAAATTGGTCATTCACTGTTGCCATTTCCTGCCACCATTCTGACCATTGACGACGCTTGAAATGGTCAAGAGGCTTTAGTTCTTGAGTCAATTGCACCTTGTAAGCGTGTAAATGCAAGTCTTTATGCATCTGTCTTGCAACTGTTGGGCAGGACGACGAGTTGAGGTGGACGGCTCTTCTACCACACTATCGCAAACAGCAGCAATATTTTCTGCTGTACGAGCTATACGACCATGCACTGGTGTTTTCACATCTCCTACAGACCCGGTTTGCTCAAACTTTTGCACAATTTTTTCGATTGTATGCACATTTTGACGATTAAATTGACCGAAAAAATCACGAAGTGCGCGATATTCATTTTGGTTTGAACGCTCGTTTTCATAATAAGCCTGAATAACTTTGACGCGTTGATTGATTGTGTATTTTTCCATGTTTCAAATTGAGTTAGTCTGAAATTGAAAAATGTCAAATGAAATGCAGAAAAACTTGAAGGTTAAGCGTGGTTCACTAACAACATCGGCCTTTGAAATTTAACCACCCTTTATATGCCAACGAAGTATCAGTCGATTCACAGTACTTTTCTTGTGGCGCTCGTATTGATCCATATCGCGCGTTTGCTGGAAAAAAGGCTTTAAAGCTTGCTAATTATGATTGCTGATGAAAAATGATTGCAAATTTTCTGAAATTTAGTTTTTTGTAGATCACGCTTTGAATGGTTTATATAGCATACATAGGGGGCGTAGAAGAATGGCTGAACATCACTACTGCATATTTATTAAAAAAAAGGGTTTGTGTTATAATTTTCTTTTTTTGATAATGGTACTCTTTCAGTGAACGAGTGATATTTATTATTATTATTGTTGTATTGATAGTTTTTTAATACAGCGGCCGTACCTGTTGACTGACCAAAAATTCGCACCAAAAACTTCAACAAGTTCCAATGTTGTGAAAGGAACACAAATTTAGTTGAAGAATTTTCATTTTCGATTTTCATGCAGCCAACTGTCTGTACTCACATACATAAGCATATGTACTTGTGTATATATGTGTATGTCCATATGTCTTTCTATGTTTCATGCAGCCGTTGAAGAAAGGCATTTACATTTAAACCAGGCAGCAAGTAACAATATATGTAAATACATACATACATACATAAATAACAGCAACATAGCTCGTAAATAACATAGTAGCAAAGTTGTCGTAAACGATTTCTTTTATAGAGAGTGGAAGTTTACTTCCAGGGCATAGAAAAAAGGAAAAAGTGCACTTATGCTAAGGTGGCCACCTTTTTTTAAACTGTAATTTTAATTCATTTTACTTAATTCAATGTGATTTCTTACTCAAATTCTGGAACATTAAAAATATTAGATTGATAAAATCTTATTAAAAAGATGCATACAGTCAACGTCAAGAGAAAGTGTACACCAACATATTTGGACAAGTTTTGACTATTTATTAATTTACTTTTTAATTTAAATTTTTTTTATTTGAAAAATATAGTTCATATTGCAACAAAACAAAACCCATGTAAGGCAAAGTTTCTAACTTGGAGTAATATTTGTAAAAATTCGGCAAATATTCATTAAAATTTCAAACTTTTTACTCAGAATTTTTAGAAAAATTTCGGGTATGCAGTTTTATGGATCACTAGCGGACCCGACAGACTTCGTTCTGTCAAATAGATTTTGAATGTGGCAGTTTAAAAGTCGACCTTAAGACGTTTTCACTTTGCTGACCCTCACACACCGCCCTATCATCGTGGTGACGGTTCTGTGCAGGAGAATTAAAGAAAAGAGTCAGCTCGGGAGACCTAAGTATCTTCGCTTCCACGAACTTTGGCCACCATTTTTGGGACCTACTAAAAAACCCCGACTGGGATGTCTGCCAGAGGGCTTCAAACCAAGAGGGGAACCTAAGGTTCAAACCTGATTGAAAAATAATCGAAAGGGATAGTGGGAAACTAAAGGAGACAAATATTTATAAAGTGGGTGCTTCAATGACAAAACATGGAGATAATTAATTATTTATTATTGTTTTTATTAACAAAGGGTTAATAGCCGATATAATAAAGAATATTTTGTATATAAGTATTTTCAGTAATCGCTTTATTGTAAATCAAGTGGATCATAATTATTAACAAAAATCTGTTTTATTTTTATTGTAGTGCTTTATGATATACACTGTTTTTTCTTTGATTACCTGGTGAATATACAAACAAATCTGAAGGTTTTCCAACATTGGAACGGGGTTTTATAGATTAAATAATAATGTTTATCTTTTGGTATTCGTAAAATATGTTTGGATTTGTTCAGCTCTGCATGATTATTCTTAGAATTTACTTAATTATTTTTATTTATTATTTGTGAATGAAATCATTCCTTAACTCGTTCTGAAACTAAAACAGAAGAAAGAATATTGCGAGGCCAATCAAATCAATAGCTCTTACATTTTCTGACTTTTCAATTTGGTCAGGTTTACGATATTATCACTTTTGTGTGAACGCATTAGATCCTCCAATGCGAACACGAATGCGCACACACACACAAATGCGCAATATTTTTATGGGAAAAAGAAAAGGGCTGTTTTAGGGGTTTCCCGGAAATTATTCGTATTTTTCTCGCTGTACAATCCATCCTTGGACTTCAAGGAACATTCAAAAAAAAATAATTGTTAAGATTGGCCCATGCGTTGTTGAGTTATGCGCTTACCAACACATTTTGCGATTCATTTTTATATTATAGATTGAAATTTAGTGCAATAAAGTGAGAGTTTTAAGTCACTAAGGTCACTGGGTGCTCCTCTCTTCGAGTGCCTGGGGCAGTGCGCCAACCTATATCCCATCCATCTTCTCCTTTACATCAAAAGCTCTGGCTGGCTGTAGATGCCTGCCTGTTGGAGGTCTCATAATGATATCAAAACGGCGCTTTAGGGCTACTTGGGGAGTGCCAGACTGGAACCCCAACCATTTTGCCTACCTACCTAAGTCACACCAGCATCGGGTTGATTTTTAAATTTTTTTGTGCTGACGGTGTTGGGTTTTCCTGGGACACCAAAAAATGTGGAGCAGGCGTTAAATGGTGAAAATGAAAAAGACCGCGCCCAAAAAAAATTCTCAAAAATTAGTGTGAGCTACTTGAAACTTTCGCTTTACTATACCAAAATTTAATGAGCTATAGCTCCGTTACTCAAATTTCATATGAAAATTTTGATTAAAACGTTCGTAACTTTTATGCAAATTTTCCTAATTTTTGCTGTATTATGAACAATATTAAAAAACAAAAAAAAAATAACAAAATACTAAAATAAATAAATAAACAGTCAAAACTTATCAAAATATGTTGTAGTCCGGCAGCCAGGGGTCATTTTGACCTCATCATTTCATGCTGACTGATTTTAATACTGAAGGTAGACGCCATCCAATGGATGACGAAACCAACAGTCAGTTGGTCCAGTAGCGGTGGGTACTCGTACGTGCGTGGGATGCTGCGAAATGTGTCAAAACAAAATTTTTAACAACTCATTTAATACCGGGTGAAATTTTTTTGGTGTATTGTTGACATTTAGTAGAATAACAAAAATAGTAAGCTGCGCCGTAGAGGGGGAAAATACGTCAGCTGAACAGGCGAACTTGTAAGATAAATTAAAAAATAAAAATACTTTATCCCGATTGAAATTTTTTTACATAATTTTGGACACATATGAAAGTATAATCATGATGATCAGCTGCGTTTATAGCGATGGGAAGACCGTTAGCCGAAGCATTGAAAATTCCGCGCGCCGCCGAGATGTATGAACGCAATGATACATTCTTGATTCGGCTGACGGTCTTCAGTCGGCATGAAATGATGAGGTCAAAATGACCCCTGGCTCCCGGCCTAAAAATTATGTAAAAATATTACTTTTCAATTTTTTTTACAAGTTCACCTGTTCAGCTGACGTGTTTCCTCCCCTCTACGGCGCAGCTGACTTTTTTTTTATTCTGTCAACAATACATGAAAAAAATTTCAGCCGGTATAAAATGAGTTGGTAGAAAGTTTTTTTCGACACGTTTCGTACCCTCCCACAATCACACCCACCGCGGGTGCGCCAGCTGACGTTCACTTTCGTTATTCATGAAAGCTAAATCACAAGTATAGTCAAGAATTTAACGGTACAAAAACGCAGTCCAAAATCGACCACTGGCTCCCGGACTATTGGTGTTCACTTTCTTTTGACCCTCATAGTATGAATCCTGTTTTAAAAAATGGATTTTAAATCTTTTTGAAATCCTTTTTGTGCTGAGTTTTTAGTCACCGATTTTTCTTTCATTTTGTACCGTTTTGATGTTCAGGACAATTGAGCTTTAAATCAGAATTTTTGGAGTGCTCTGTCTTGATATTAGCATTCATTTAATTCTTTCCAGAAGGTATGTGTGTTCGGATGGAGCGTAAAAAGGAGCAAGCAAGTTTTTCTAGTTCCTTAAAAAAATTTTTTTTTCGAAGAAAACCCATCTCACTAATTTGGTTTTTAACGCAATTATTCTAATAAAATAATACTCGTAGGACTTGTAGTAGAAAGAGAAATATTTAAAAGGAGGTCCGCGTTGAGCTCATGAAGGCCTTGGAGCCATTCAACATTTCAGGCCAATATCTAAAACGGCCGGCAGTTGCTCATATCCCCAGTTATTCAAACCAATTGCAGACAGATTCTTTTGCACTTGGAGCTTCCATTGTTTTACGGCGTGGCCTTTCTTTCATTTTCTCTCTTAAAGTTTCCAATTTTTAAGGTATTTTCATGGCCAAGCAGACAAAGTTATTTAACTTTATTATGAGGTGGTGAAATATGTGGAATTGGTAGATTTGGTAGCGGCACGGTTAGATAGTGCCTGCTTGCTTAGAACCAGCCCTAAGTGCTTACATACACGCACATACATACATACATACATACACGCATTCACACATACATGCTTGTAAGTAAGTATAGTAGAAAATTCAAGAAAAGCTTCTTGCTATTGGAATGTCCTGGGTTAGAGTTATTGGACAATTTTGCATTGGCAAGGAACTGAGTAAAATTTACGAGGCCATAAAACTAGTGCAAATACAATAAAAGTTGCCAAAGAGCACAACAAAGCAACGAACAAACAAATAAATGTTGTACATAAATAAATAACTGGACCAACGAACTGGCGGCACTGAGCGTGGGCAATAAGGCGCAGTAAGGTTTGCATTGTAGAATGCAACAGCAGGAAGGGGGCAATTGGAAACGGAAGTAAATGGAAAATTTGTTGCTGTGAATAAAATTAGATTCGGGACGTCTGGAAAATTTAAAGTTGCATGGTTTTTTTTGCATAATTTATTCTTTAATGCACTTGCATTAGAGTCGTAGAGTTTAAAAGAAATGTATCTTTAGTGTTATTCATCTTACGTACGTGAATTTCCATTTCTTAAATCGCCATACAAAATGTGGGTACTTTTAGTGGGTACCTGAAACAAATTAAATTAAATTTAACTTCGGTGCTACTAATTAATGTCGCCATGAGTGAAGGTAACGCTATTTTGCGAATGTTTGTTGGGCTGGGTGGTTTGACGCGTCAAACCTGCTTAAGATAAATATCGTCGAAGTAGAAATCTTGAGAATCATGACAGGCCTGAGCAAAGAAGATCGAATAAATAATTTAATGATTTAATCTCATTTTCATGCGGTTATTCGAGGTTACAGCAAAATATATCGGTCAGCATCCGATTGACTGTCATCCGATTGAGCAATCGCATCGAGAGTAAGCAGCTTAGGTCGAATAAAGAGGTCAACGATGCCACAAACCGCATGTTAAGAGCGCCAGAAATGTTATTATTTGGCGGACCCAAGACGTATTCTTTAACGCAGGTGGTACTAAATCAACAACAATGTTTTGTGCATAGAAATGTCATGGCACAAGAAAGTAAAAAAGAAAAAGAAAAGGACGCACTATGTTGCACAACCGGCATGGAGTTGGAGCTAGAGGCATACGACGCTGGTGCGAGTGGAACGGCTTTTTGTCATTTCATTTTATGCTGACATTCGGATGTACACGAGAAAGAATCAGCTTGTCTACCGATACCACATTGAATAGATTCGCCTTCGAAAGACGTCAATAAATTGTAGAATTTAAACTTTTTGTTTTTTATTCCAATTTTAAGGATGAGAAAATGAAAACTGTGAAATGAAATATTTACTTGAGTCAAACCACGTCAAGTGGGCCCCGAATTTTCCATCAAATTCCCGATTTTAAAATCAAATGCATTTTCGGATAGAGAATTTGTCATATAATAATTGCTGTGAATAGTTTTTTTTATTTCGCGTTTTGTTTATGTTATTAACAATTGAATTTTTTTGCATGATATTCTTGTAAAATCAATATCTCAGAAACTACAATTGATAATTTGATGAAATTTATTTCGGTTCCCGAAAAATGTTTACTCTACCGATTTAACGTGCAAAGACTGTGTATTTGTTAAAACAATAATTTTTAACAATAATTTTTATGAAAAATCGCAATTATTTTTGCGTTCTTCACGCTCTAAATGGGCAATATTACAGTCAGATTAAGCGCACAATGTTCACCTTTAATAATCTGTAAAAAAACTTTGTTCATCCAATCCGTTCTGAAGATATCGAATTTTTTGTCAGTCGAGGCACTACGCACGAAAACGAACTTGCCTGAACATGGCTTTGCAGAGTCGTACAGTCGCCGCAACTTCTAGTGTCAGTGTACTGTGATTCCTAGTATGTTGTCTATGTTTTGAGGGTAGAAAAAAATTAATATGTATTGTTATGAAAATGGTTCGGACTGATGAGTGTTGCAGTCCGTTGGGGAAAAAATGTCATAATTGCGTACGTCATAATTTATTCCAAATAACCGCTCACTGGGATGTAAAATTCAAACAATATATCGGGAAATACATTTGCAAATCATGTCGTATGAAGATATATAGAGATGGAAGTGTTACTGAAAGTGCAGCGTATATACGTCCAAGTCCACAGTGGGTATAATCTTGATATTTATATACATATATTGTGCATTGAATAGTTATTATTTAGGCAAATAAAGTCAATTAGTTCTCAAAATTTGTGACAGAAAATTTTGATTAATTTTTTCTAGTGCTGACCAAGGAGCAGAAAACGATGAGTCTAAAGTTTCTTCTGATGCAGAAAAAGTTAAGCGAAGATCTAGCATCCGTGTTAAAGCACGACTTTTTATCAAAAGCCCAAGCAGCAGAAATATAAAAAAGTTCTCTTATTTTTCTGATGGAGCTGCATCGCAGTACAAGAATAAATCTAACTTTTTGAACCTATATTACCACAACAAAAATTTCGGAATCGAAGCCGAATGGAATTTCTTCGCGACTTCCCATGGCAAGGGAGCGTGCGATGGGGTCGGCGGAGCAGTTAAAAGGCTAGCCCGAAAAGCAAGTATGCAGCGTGTTGGTGGAAATCATATTCGCGATGCTAAAGCTCCTTTCGAGTGGGCCAAAGATGCGTTTAAATCGATAGATTTTGTATAAAAAAAAATTTCCAAACGCTTCAATGAACCAATAGCTATCAAAAAAACGCGGCAATTTCATCACTTCGAACCTGCAAGTAACAAAAAGGTTCGAAGTAAAATCTTCTCCGAGGACACATCTTGTTTCGAGACTATTATTGCTAATTAAATTTTGTATGTTTTCATGTACCTAGATATGGATGTATGTAATAAAAATTCTAGTAATGAAACACCTCATTTTTGAATCCTTAATCCTTTTGTATGTCTTTTTTAAGTGCGTTTAAGTTTTGGCGTATGATCCCATGGGACAATGCAAGGCCAACTGCGAAGCGCGTCGCGTTGCACCAGACTATACAGAGCATCAAAACTTTACACAGTTTGACAAAAAATTCGATATCTTCAGAACGGATTGGATGAACAAAGTTTTTTTTACAGATTATTAAAGGTGAACATTGTGCGCTTAATCTGACTGTAATATTGCCCATTTAGAGCGTGAAGAACGCAAAAATAATTGCGATTTTTCATAAAAATTATTGTTAAAAATTATTGTTTCAACAAATACACAGTCTTTGCACGTTAAATCGGTAGAGTAAACATTTTTTGGGAACCGAAATAAATTTCATCAAATTATCAATTGTAGTTTCTGAGATATTGATTTTACAAGAATATCATGCAAAAAAATTCAATTGTTAATAACATAAACAAAACGCGAAATAAAAAAAAACTATTCACAGCAAATATTATGTGACAAATGCTCTATTCAAAAATGCATTTGATTTTAAAATCGGGAATTTGATGGAAAATTCGGGGTCCACTTGACGTGGTTTGACTCACTTATTTTTCTATTAGTTGCGCAACTAAGTTCTCGGTGATTTTTTTTTTATGAAAATAAAATTTTATTCTGAAAAAAATGGTTATAAGTAAGTAATTCAAAGTATTTTCCATCGGTGGCTACTACGTTTTCCCATCTTTCTGGTAGATCTCGAATACCGTCGCGGTAAAACTGTTCAGCTTTTGAGGCTATCCACTAATCAAGCCATTTTTTGATGTCTTGTGCCATAGATTGGAAGTGGTGATAATCGGACGGCGCAATATCTGGAGAATATGGCGAGTGTGGTAGGATTTCCCATTTCAGTGTTTCCAGGTAGGTTTTAACGTATTTGGCAACGTGAGGTTGAGCGTTGTCATGCTGTAGAATCACTTTTTCATGCCTCTCCGCGTATTGCGGCCGCTTATTGCGCAGTGCTCGGCTCAATCACATTAATTGAAGTCGATACCGATCCCCAGTAATGGTTTCGCTTGATTTTTACAATTCATAATAAATAACACCAACTTGGTCTCATCAAATATTTAGCATAACCCTCGCAGCATGAATATTCGGCCGAGGCGATGACGTAGAAGCATGACCGGGCAGTCCCCACGACTTTCTTTTCTTTGGATTGCTGTAATGGATCCATGTTTCATCACCCGTCACGATGCGATGAAGCAAAGCCTTGCTTTTTTGCCGCTGGAGCAGTTGTTCACAGGCGACACAGCGAAAAAACGACGTTCAACATCCCTTGGTTTTAACTCGTAAGGGGAGATTCGGCATCATTCCCAAAGCATACAATCGCTTGGAAATGGTTTGGTGGGTAACTTCTAATACAGAAGCAAGCTCTTCTTGCGTTTGACATGGATCCTCATTGAGCAATGCCTCCAATTCAGCGTCTCCGAAGGTTTTTGGCCTTCTTTTACACGGACGGTCGTCAACATTAAAATCACCATATTTGAAGCGACGGAACCACTCTTGGCACTTTGTTTCACTTAAAGCAGCATCTCCATAAACATTATGTAGCTCTCGATGTGCTTCAGCCGCCATTTTTTCGAATAAAAGAGGAAAATCAACACTTCCCGCAAATGAGGATTATTCGGCACAAAATCAGACATTTTCACAAAACCAAAAGTATTAGATACCATAACAAAATCACTAATGTGTCGAAGCAGTTTGTGTACCATATGTCTAAGCTTGGTTTATGATGTTTAGGTTATGTTAGAATCGACTAGCACTCACTGCTGGCGGCATCTATTGACAAACAGCGGGAACTTAGTTGCGCACCAATACAAGCGGCATATCAGTAAGGGAGTTGAAGTGTAAGTCACTCTAAATAGAGTTGCCATATCATTTTTATTGCCACATAACTGATATAACGCAAAAGTTATTGGCATAATATATTATTAGGATAACAAACGAGAGGCATTAAAGGGTTACATGGGTTTCGTTGGTTCAAAAAATCGATTTCTTTTTGTTTTGCTTATTAATTTCTACAACATCTCAGGAATATTATCCTAAATTTTCAAGTCGATCCGAATAATAAATTCGGAGATACAGCCTTTGGAATGTGTGCGCTCCAAGCCACTTTTATTGTTACTCAAACTTTAAACGCGTTTTTCTCGGAACTGTGTTTTGAAAGTCGGTTGTCAAATGTTCTCGAAAACTACTCAACCGATCTTGATGAAATTTTACACAGGTGTTCGAAATACAATTTACTCGTGCTTGAACGAAGGAGTTTGTTTTTTTTCAATTACAACTATTTAAAAAAAACAAAATGTCAAGCAAATTTGACCCAAGATTTCATTTTTTTGAAAAAATGTCTGCCAAAATTCAATTTTTACTTTTCTTTTCTTTCCTTCGTTCAAGCATGAGTTTGTGGTCTTACCTAAAGTACTTATTTTTGTTTTTCCATTTTTGATGAGCCTGTCAGGAGTTATGCTGACAACGCGGACGCACCTTTTTTCGAGGGGTCACCGGGAATGACTTCACAATGGAGGAGTTTTAATTTTATTTTTTTTTTAATGTCAGAAATTATTCTTTAAATATGTATCTATAAGACAGAAAAAAGTTTGAATTAAATAAATAATTCTTGACATAGAAAAAAAAGTATTAAAAATAGGTCTTTTTTTACCCGAGGAAACCCATGTAACCCCTTAAAGAAAATTGTATTCAAATATTTCTTTGCAACACGTTTTTGAATTGGGTTGCCATATGTTTTAGTATTTAATACAAATTATTATTGAAATATTATATAATGATAACGAGTGAAAGGCATGTAGAAAATTTGTATACAAATAGTTTTACAATAGAGTTGCCAGATGATTTACAGTATTCGATACATTCAAAATATCAATTAAATCTATAAAGTGAAATAGTATTAACAAAAAACAAAAAAACATTTAAGACCAATTTTTACAATTCTTAAATCTTTTTCAATAGAGTTGCCATACAATTTTCAGTGTTTAATGAGCTTTTAAATGGAAGTTCTTACTATACTGGAATGTAGGAATAATAACCAAAAATCATTTAACATAATTTCATTTAAGTACTTCTTTCAAAACGTATTTAAATAGGGTTGCCAAATGTTTTTAGTATTTAATAAAAATAATTATTGAAATATAATATAATGTTAAGTAATGAAAGGCATTTTAAAGAATTTCGTACACATATTTTCTCGAACGGTTTTTCGAATAGAGTTGCCAGATGATTTCTAGTATTTTATAGATTTATAATAACAATTATTTGTATAAAATAAAATAAGAATAAATAACGAAAACCATTTAAGATAAATTTATTAGCATATTTAAAACATTTTTTATTAAGTTGCCATATAATTTTTAGATTCGGATGGGTGTTCAAGTAAAAGTTTTTACTACAATAAAATACAGGTATAATCAACAAAAATCATTTAATTTGATTTTATCTACACATTTCTTTTTCAACTCGTTTTTAAACAGAGTTGCCACATGTTTTTCATATTTAATACACATTATTACTAAAATATATTATTATGATAACGGATGAAAGGAATTTAAAAGAATTGTATACAAATATTTCCTCGAGAATTTTTGCAAATAGAGTTGCCAGATGATTTCTGATAGATTTATTATAACAACTAATTTATAAAATATAATACGAATATCAAACGAAATGCATTTATGCTAAATTTATTGGCGTTTTTTTAATATTTTTTAATAGAGTTGCCATATAATTTTAGTATTTGATGGGCTTCCAAGTAAAAGATTTTACTATAATAAAATACAGGAATAATAAACAAAAGTCATTTAATTTGATTTTATATACACATTTCTTTTTCAACTCGTTTTTAAACAGAGTTGCCACATATTTTTCATATTTAATACACATTATTACTAAAATATAATATTATGATAGCGGATGAAAGGAATTTAAAAGAATTGTATACAAATATTTCCTCGAGAATTTTTGCAAATAGAGTTGCCAGATGATTTCTGATAGATTTATTATAACAACTAATTTATAAAATATAATACGAATAACAAACGAAATGCATTTATGCTAAATTTATTAGCATTTTTTTTATATTTTTAATAGAGTTGCCATATAATTTTAGTATTTGATGGGCTTCCAAGTAAAAGATTTTACTATAATAAAATAAAGGAATAATAAGCAAAAGTCATTTAATTTGATTTTATATACACATTTCTTTTTCAACTCGTTTTTAAACAGAGTTGCCACATGTTTTTCATATTTAATACACATTATTACTAAAATATAATATTATGATAGATATTTAACAAAATTTTATTGAAATATTTCTTTTGAACAAGATTTTGAACAGAGTTGCCAAATGTTTTTAGTATTTAATACAAATATTTACTAAAATATAATAAAAGGTTAAGTAATGAAAGACAGACTAATATTTTCTAGAACAATTTTTCAAATAGAGTGTCCAGATGATTTCTAGTAGTTGATAGATTTAAAATAACAATTAATTCTATAAAATAATATTAGGGTAACAAACAAAAAATATTTAAGATAAATTTATTAAATTTATTTTTAAAATTTTTTCAACAGAGTTGCCATATACTTTTTAGTTATTGATTATTTTAAATGCTCTGGTGTGTTGTTTTCTTGAAATTTGATGTAGGGACCGAACCTGCTACGATGGCGATAAATTTGTTCCATACACATTGACACACCCTAATGTACACATACATATTAATAATGAAAAAAAAGAGTATACGTACTTTTCCCAATTTCTAATAAAAAGTGTGCTAATAATAATGGGCTGCAGAATTTCATACTAGTCAGTAATTTGTAAAGTTTTAAATAATTTTTCAACTATACGAGTATATGCATTTATACAATAAATACTTTCTATGCATAATATTTATACAACTACAATACTCAAGCGCCCCGTTTACTAAATTCCCTCATCGGTTAGTTAGTCAGCCTGTGGTTAAACTGACTGATTACAACCAGTTGATAATTGGCACTGAATCAGAGTATAAACAGCAAAATGACTAGAGTACATAAACGAGTATGCGATGCTGCAACAACAACAATCATCAAATTAAATACACAAATCCAAAACTGTGTGAAAAATATGAAAATATTTTGAAAATCAGTGCAGTTCGTTCAAGGCAGTGCAGTGCATCCGGCGTGACCATTAGCTGTGCAAACATTTGTGGTGGCAGCGATACACACAAACAAACAATCGGAATTTGATTGTGACCGATTTTGATGCGTGCTAGCTGCTTTTTCAAATTTACTTCCATATGCAGATGAGTGCACACCTACATACATATATGCATGCATATGTAAATGAGGGATTTAAGCTGCGTTTATTTTGTGGCTCTTTCACTTACATGCTTGTAAAGGTTTCTTATATGTACAGTATTGAGTAAAATATATGCAATCGAAAATAAAAGTGTAGTTTTCTTGGCTTGTCTGGCAGCGAACTGGCTTAGTTCAATATTTTTTGAATTCTCTTCATAAATGTGATACTAGTGAGTATAAAAGAGGAAGGCCTCCTCTGCGTTGGAAAGATCAGGTGGAGAAGGACTTGGCTTCACTTGGTGTGTCCAATTGGCGCCGGTTAGCACGAGAAAGAAACGACTGGCGCGCTTTGTTAAACTCGGCCAAAATCGCGTAAGCGGTTATCGCGCCAATTAAGAAGAAGAAGAGTATAAAAGAGTAAAAAATATGGTTTTACTTAAAGCATATTAATAAACTGACAAAGTATACTAGACTAGCAGACTCTTGTTTGCTTCCGATAAAAAGATTTTAAATTTTCACACACAAAATTTAAACCCACTAAAAAATTTCAAAAGCAAAGTTGTGGTTGCAAAATAAAATCCAAAGTAATTCCAAAAAAAAAAACAGTTTGCACTTGGGTTTTCAACAGACGTAGGTATAAATGTGAGGGTTTTAGTTTTGAACACGAAAACCAAATGGAAGAGTAACATAAAAAATTTATATTAAAAAGTTTTTTTATTTATCTTGAAAAAATGTTTTTATTAATTTAAAATTAGTTTTTATTTTTTTTTACTTTTTTATTAATTTAAAATATTTTTTTTATTCATTTTAAAATTTTGTTTTTCGCTTCTATGGAAAAGCAACATAAAAAAAATTTAATGAACAATTTTTATATTTTGAAATACTTTTTTTGAAACATTTTTTTTATTTATTTTGAACTTTATTATATTTATTTTGACTATTTTTCATTTTGAAAAAATTTTTTAATATATTTTGAAAAAACAAAATTTTTTTTTTGAAAAATTCTATTAAAAAAAACAAAAATCATTTATATATTTTTGAAAAAAGTATTTGAATTATTATTTATTTAGAAATTTTTTGTTTAATTTTTTCATATTTTTAAAAAATTTTTTTATTTATTTTGAAATTTTGGTTTGTGTTTTTATGGAAGAGCAACATAAAAAAATTTAATGAACCATTTTTATATATATTAATTTTTGGAAATATTTGTTTTTATTCTTTTGGAAAACCTTTTTTGTTTATTTTGAACTTTTTTTATTTATTTTAAAAAATATTTTTTATTCAGTTTGAAAAAAAAAAATTATTTTTATTAATATGAAAAAATTATTTTTGAAAAAAAACTTTTTTGTCGCATATTTTCGAAAAAAAAATTTTATTTATTAAAATTATTAATTTTATTTGTCAAATGAGGTTATATTAAGGTTGCTTATGGGTTACGCCAATAAAAATTTGGCAGAAAATTCGAAATACAACTTTATTCCTAAAAAGTGATATTATCACCTTCAAAGTACTTTTCATCAACTTCAACGCTGCTCGCGAAACACATCTGGAACTCAAACAAAACTGGAAAAAATTTTCCAGTAAAGTCATCAGAGCCGTCTTCGATTTTTTTAGTACTTCCTTTGGACTGTTAAAACGCGGTCTTCGTAGTGGTTTTTTACTCCATCAAACAGACAGAAATCGCAGGGAGTCAAATCAGGTGAATTCCATGACTGCTGGATGGTGTTCGTGTCATTCCTGGTCAAAAATGTACG
>JAYXIM010034020.1:0-11355 GCA_037575425.1 Anastrepha fraterculus | reverse complement strand
CTCTATTACACGGACACTTTCTTTTAAGGCGGTTGAAATTTGAAATAGGCGAGTGAAGAAACACTGAGAGATTTGTAACTCCTAAAACACTCAGGCTAAAAAGTCCATTGCATTCAAAGTTCTGGAAAGTAAATTGATAGATAATCAAGAAGGAAAGGAGAGTAGTAACAGAAAGAAAGAGAAAGGATGAAATAGAGACAGGGACAGAGATAGCTAGCTAGATAGATAGCTGAACATATTCTCCATTTTGAGAGAACGAATTTGACTCATTCTCATGACATCGGAGCCCAACATTCTTAGCCTTGCTCTACATTCATAGACAAAATGCTCAGCACTATCCGCCTCCTCTAAGCAAGACAAGCAAATCGGGTCCTCAATGACTCCAATGGTGCCCATATGCTGACCCCATCGGTTGTGCCCTGTAATAATATCAACTGAACGTCTTTTCTACCAAGTTTTGGAAAGAATTTTGACAGTTTTCTGTTCGGACTCGACCATCGCTCTCTATGTAAATTGCGTACATAATCCTCCGGCGTTTATTTTTTTCTATAATAAGTCTTAGGTATCGGGAAAAATTTCCCTCTCTTGAGTGAACATTGACTGAGACCTTTAAGGGGGAGCCTGCTTTAGAGGCCTAAAAAAATTGATTTTTGTTTTGCATAAATGTCTTCTTAAACTATCCAAGAATGTGTCCTCAAAATTTCAGAAGCAAATTCAAAATTTTTTTGGAGTTACAGAAGAAATTGTGAGCAACCGTCAAGCAGGTATACTAGCGGCCGGATCGCTCGAAGTGCGATTTCTCGGTTTTTTATTTTTACGATTTTTCCTAATTGGCGAGAAAGATAGGGGAAAAGTTAAACGTCCTATCGAAACGAGATAACATTGATTGTATTCGGAATTAAATTCTCTTCTGGTTGAACCTAAAAAACCTTAAGAAAGTTATGATTAGCCCACTTTTTAAAAAATCTAAATTGAATTTGTTTTTCCAAAAAAATGATTTTTTTTTTAATTAGCGAAAAATTGTTGAATTTTTCACTTTTTGTTTAATTTTCTTGGTTTAGTTAGAAGCTATACTATACTAAAATAAAATTTTTTTGGGTTTTTGGTTTCTGATAAAAATTGCGACCTGCATCTTTCCCGCCGCACTACACATGCACAGTCGAGGCGCCTCGGCAAAATGCTTGTACCACGCATAATATGACATATATTTTAATGAAAAAATTTGAGAAGAAGTTGAAATATCACACTAAAACGAAAGTTTCGTTTCAATCGAATATTTCTTTCCTTCCTAAAAAAATCCACGAAAAAATCGATTTTTTGAAGCCGCTAAAGCAGGCTCCCCCCAATTGACTGACGCTGAGTGTCCGTCCAAAGAAGGTTTCACTGTTTATAATTTTAGTCTTTCAGACAATTCGTTTTGTGATGAAGCTTTAGAAAACGTAAATATTTGCTTACTTAGTATCAACGTTGGATTAGCTGTTTATGCTATAGAAAAACTTACTTACTCACAAGGAATGTACTTTGGAACACTACAGTTGATTCAGAATACATGGCGAAGTAGCAAAAATAGAATTTTGACTAGAGTTTCACAAAGAAATTAAAAAATAAATAATTAATCCTCAAGTAACTGTTTAAATAGTATTTTTGATTGCCACCAGACTAATTTCTTAGTCAAATTCAATGGCATTCAAAAAATAATAATTAAAAATTTTTTACAAAAATGTAAGTCGGATTTATTCAATAAACAATGCAGTTGCACATGTTTTGCACAATACTGCGATTGTATAATTTTTTTTTCTCTACTGCTTTTAATTTTTTATTTGCATTAACTAAATTGATTTCAACTCAATTTTCCACACTTTGCTTTGGGGTGACTTTTTTCATGAGTTGTTGTCGATGGTGTAACTTTAATTGTAATTTATGTTTGCTGTTGTTGTTGTTTTATGAGAATTAAATGAACTGAATTGGGCCGATGAAGGGAATGTGCGTATGTAATTAAAATTGTGGCACCGGTGAAATAAAAAATATATTTATTTACTTATTTATAATTTTAGTCAGCATTTGCCGATTCGAATGAAAATTGTGCGCAAATACCAACAAATATATGCCCATAGTTATGTCTATATACATGTGTATAGTATACTAGCAAACCCGGCCCCCTTCGCTGGGCACACTAAAATAGAATAGATATGGTTTAGAACAGAAAATATATGGTTTTCATATTATTTATTTCTTTATTCTTTATTCAAGCGCTTTGGCATAAACAATATTTTTTGTTTTTCTATTTGTTTTTGAGTAAATATAAAATATAAATTGAAAATCAGGAAAAAAGAAGATTGTTTTTAAATTTCAAATCAACGTATATGAATAAACAATCGTCTTTTTTCCTGATCATCCATGAATTTTTCGTTTCAATTTATATGTTTTATTAAGCATTGGAGCACGAACACATAATTTCATTCGGATTTCACATTAAATTCTCAAATTTCGTAAGAAATTATTCACTGTTCCAAAATCCACTCCAAAAAAATTCACAAACAATTTTTACATGTTGCACTTACGTTTTTTCCTTATGGCATCCAAATCAGAAAGAACTATTGACACATTGTAACTCACACTGTCAATTTAACAGTTCAGTTCCGCCCCAAGCGTTAAAAAAGTAAGCGACATTATGGATGGTTCAAAAGAACGCTGTACCCGTTGCCACTGCTCCGAATTACAACCAAACTTTACGAAACCCATTTTCAATACTTACTTAACAATGTGCGTAAGTTTGGTTTAATTCGGTGCAAAGACACGGCGGGTCCACGTTTTGGCATATATTTCGAGACCCTAGTCATCAATAGGTATGAAAATTACCCCATATTAAAGCACTTATCAACAGCTTTCATTTGATATCCATATTGTACAAACACATTCTAGGGTCCACGTTTTGGTCTCTATCTCGAGACCCTAGTCACGGAGCGGATGGAAATACTCCAACTACAGCATTCACCAACAGCTTCCATTTGATACCCATATTGTACATACACATCCGAAGGTTACCCGGGTCCACGTTTTGACCTATATCTCGAGACCCTATCTACCAATAGGTATCCAAACTATACGGAAACCATCTTCAATACCTCCTTAACAATGTGTGTAAGTTTGGTTTAATTCGGTGCAAAGACACGGCGGGTCCACGTTTTGGCATACATTTCCAGACCCTAGTCATCAATAGGTATGAAAATTACCCCGTATTAAAGCACTTATCAACAGCTTCCATTTGATACCCATATTGTACATACACAACCAAAGGTTACCCGGGTCCACGTTTTGACCTATATCTCGAGACCGCAGTCACGGAGCAGCATGAAAAATACTCTGTACTAAAGCATTCACCAACAGCTTCCATTTGATACCCATATTGTACATACACATCCGAAGGTTACCCGGGTCCACGTTTTGACCTATATCTCGAGCCCTATCCACCAATAGGTATCCAAACTATACGGAAACCATTTTCAATACCTTCTTAACAATGTGTGTAAGTTTGGTTTAATTCGGTGCAGACACGGCCGGTTAGCGAACACACACAAAAAGTTGACTTTATTTTATATAAGTTAGCGCATTGCACACTTGCAAAGCTAAAACAGAGATTTGATGATTCCCTTGAATCACTCCCACGCTACTGGCTGTTTGTAATTAGATCGCACAGCTTACTCCTACGCCTGCCCGTCTTTTGGATTTTGCAAATAAACAATCACTTCCACGTTACTGGCCGTTGGTAATTAGATCGCACAGCTTACTCCACAAATCTTACAGCGGTCAAGCTGATCATCAATTTACGTACGTGACTTTTGGCAGCTTGAGGAATGCAGCTGAGAATACATACAAACAAAGCTGCCGGCGCAACTACACCAACACAAACTCAATAGCTACACCGCAAGTAGGGATTTAGGGTAGATTGTAAGATTATAGTTTTTAGTTGAGATTGGAGTTTAATAAAGAACGGTTGAAAGTAGAAAAGTGGAGTTTAATAAAGAACGGTTGAGAAGTAGAAAAGTGGAGTTTAATAAAGAACGGCAAGAACCAGAAAAGTGGCGCCCAACTAGCAGGACAACCCAACTAGCAGGACAACCCAACTAGCAGGACAACCCAACTAGCAGAAATGATTGCAATACGTGAAATAATAATACTGTAAGTAATTGTTCGGTTTTGATCCAGTGCAATTAAAGAAAAATTATATAAAGTTTTTTGTAAAGCGAAATACCTTCGGCTCCTTCTTACCTTTTTTTTAAAAAAAAAAAAAGCAAAACAAAATTGATCCAGTGCAATTAAAGAAAAGTTATATAAAGTTTTTGTAAAGCGAAATACCTTCGGCTCTTTCTTACCTTTTTTTTAAAAAAAAAAAAAAAAGCAAAACAAAATTGATCCAGTGCAATTAAAGAAAAGTTATATAAAGTTTTTGTAAAGCGAAATACCTTCGGCTCTTTCTTACCTTTTTTTTTAAAAAAAAAAAAAAAGCAAAACAAAATTAACATGAGTGTAACTAGGGAGCAGGTAATAGAAATTTTAAGACAACAAAATGACCAAAACAAAAGAGAATGGAATGTCCAGTTAGATGAAGTAATGAAAACTCTTCGGCGCTTAGAGCCGCCATCCGCGGAGAGTTACATTCCCGTGGAAATAAATCCAACTGTGGTCGGGGGCAACACAAATATGGATTTAATAAAATCTATACAAGAATTTAAGGGGGATACTGCTTCTTATCCGGCCTGGCGTTCCGCAGCAGAATTCGCCATTGGCTACTACAAAGAGGGTTCAGAGCAATATTATGTTGCCATGGGGATATTTAGAAACAAGATAGTAGGCCCCGCAAATGCAACGCTCGCCTCCTTCTCAACTGTTTTAAATTTTAAAGCTATAATAGCTAGATTGGACAAAGCATACGCGGACAAAAGACCGCTACATGTTTTGGAAACAGAGCTCAGCGTTCTGAGGCAGGGAAGTTTGTCAATCTGCCAATATTATGATACGGTAGAAAAGCAATTAACACTCATAACAAATAAAAATATAATGACTCATTCAAACAATACGCAGCTTGCCGCCGCGCTCAATGATAGAGCTAGAGAAAACGCATTAAGAGTTTTTATTTCTGGCCTAAAGCGGCCGTTATGCGACATTCTATTTTCTGCCAATCCTAAAGATTTGCCTTCTGCACTGGCTACTGCCCAGGAGTTAGCGAACAACCGCATGCGTTATGATTTCGCCAGAACATTTGCGGTTAACAACGTAGCAACTACCACTAGCCCAAAATACCACAATAACTATCCTGGCAATCCCCAAATGCTCAAGGACACCCCTACTCCAATGGATGTAGACCGCGGATCCTCCGCATTCCGACGTACAAAACAGTCCAACCAGAGTTATAGAAAGGGAAATGCCGTGGGAGGGCACCCCAAAAGGGATGCTAATCAATACGTGAATAAACGGGAGCACAGAAGGGGAGATTCAGTAAATTCACGGAAGCCGAAAGTGCAACGGACCAACCATTTGGAGACAACCCCAGAGGCGGATCCACAAAAGAAAATTACTGTGGACCGTGACAGTGATTCGGATGTCGAGATCGCTTCCAATTTCGCGATGGAAGACGAGGTTAATTTTTTAGTATAAGGTCGCTCCTACCTTACATTACCAAGAAGGCGTCGGAGGGGCAGGAGCTTAGGTTACTGATTGATACAGGAACTTCAAAAAACTATATCAAAAATTTGAGCTTCCTAAAGGGAATTATCCCTGTGGAGAGACAGTTTACGGTCAAAACTATAAACGGATGTAATCTCATAGAAAAAAAATGTAAGGTTTTCGTTTTGGGGAAAGTCTCAACTTTCTTCATTCTTCCCAATATAAAGGGCTTCGATGGTATAGTGGGATACGATTTCCTTAAGGAGATAGAATCTAAAATTGATACGACATCCGGATACTTATATTACGAGGGTGGTAAGGAAAAATTAAATAACGTCAAATGTGAGCAAGTTAACTCCATATATTTGGACAAGGACTCGGTCCCAGCTCTTGTGAAAAACGAGTTTGACTCTATGATTAAAAAGAATTTTAAGGCCTTTGCCGAACCTAACCGCGCTTTGCCATTTAATACTAAGGTCAAAGCTAAAATTCGTACCACTTCCTCGGAACCAATTTACACCCGATCTTATCCATACCCGGTTTCGGCGGCAGGATTCATTAATAAGGAAATAGAAATACTGTTGAAAGAAGGAATTATCCGAAAATCTAATTCGGCGTATAACTCTCCGGTCCATGTAGTGAATAAAAAAGGCCTGGATGAATATGGTAAACAAAAGCTCCGCATGGTAATCGACTTTCGAAAATTAAACGAAAAAACGATTGCGGATAAATATCCTATACCAGATATTTCTACCATATTGGCAAACCTGGGCAGTTCCAGATTTTTTACTACTTTAGATCTAAAGTCTGGATTCCACCAGATAATCCTTGAGGAGAAGGACCGCGAAAAAACAGCCTTCAGCATTAACAATGGCAAATACGAATTTAATAGATTGCCATTCGGGTTAAAAAATGCGCCCAGTATCTTTCAACGGGCTATTGATGACGTCTTGAGAGACGACATTGGCCAAAGTTGCCAAGTTTATATGGATGATATAATCATCTTTTCAAGGGACGAAAAGTCTCATATTCAACATGTCGATAAGGTACTGGGGAAGTTGGAAAGGGCCGGTATGCGAGTTTCAGCAGAAAAGACTAAATTCTTTAAAGATAAGGTTGAGTTTCTTGGCTTTATTGTCTCTCGAAGGGGGATAAAAACATGTCCAAATAAGGTCAAGGACATAATCGACTATAGGAAGCCGGAAACACTTCGAGCATTACGCTCTTTCTTGGGTCTGTCAGGTTATTATAGAAGGTTTATAAGGGATTATGCGTCTATCGTCAAACCATTAACAAAGTATCTTCGGGGGAGAATGGCCATGTGTCATCCCACAAGTCCAAACACACTAAAATAGTCCTTGATGACGAGGCCATTCAAGCATTTAAAAGGGTAAAAAGCATTTTGGCATCGGAAGATGTTTTGCTGTTTTATCCGGATTATGACAGAACATTCGAACTAACAACAGACGCTTCCTCTAGCGCTTTAGGCGCAGTCCTCTCCCAGAATGGTCGGCCCATTACTATGATTTCAAGAACATTATCAAAAACAGAAGAGAATTATGCAACCAACGAGCGTGAGCTCTTGGCTATAGTGTGGGCCCTTAAAAACCTTCGACATTACTTATACGGTATTAAAGACATCGTAATATTCACAGACCACCAGCCTTTAACTTTCGCTATTTCGAACAAAAATCCTAATACAAAAATGAAGCGATGGCGTGCGTTCATAGAAGAATTTTCGCCTAAATTTGTTTATAAACCCGGCAGAGACAACGTCGTAGCAGACGCTCTGTCCCGTCAGTTTTTGAATAATATGACTGATACAGATGCTACAGCACATAGCGAGTCATCGCTCTCAAACACAATTAAAACTATCCAGTACCCAGTAAACCAATTCAAAAGACAATTCATTTTGACGAAGGGGGATCATTATCACCAAAGTACAAAAATAATTTTTCAGAAAAAAATTCGTTATACTATAAATTACGACACAATAGTAAATTTGTTGCATAATCTTAAGAAACTCGTAAACCCTAGCGTTACAAACGCTCTTTGTTGCGATCTTCCGACACTATCAGAGATCCAGGGACCTCTTGTCGAAGCATTCCCGGGGGTTAAATTTATTCATACAGAAAAATTTGTAATCGATCTAACGAATCCGAACGATCAACAGGAAGCAATAGCAACGGAGCATGCCCGTGCCCATCGATCTCTGTCCGAGAATTTTAAGCAAATTCTATCAGAATACTACTTTCCCGACATGAGGAAAATGCTCAGGTCAGCTGTATCAAATTGCAAGATCTGTCTGGAAAATAAATACCAAAGAAAACCACCAAATCCGGAAATTGGGAAAACTCCAATCCCAGAGCACCCAGGAGAAATTCTCCACTTAGACATTTTAATTACTGGAAAGCAGCTATTCTTAACTGCTGTTGATAGGTTTTCAAAGTTTGCAATTGTTAAACCTGTTATTTCAAGATGTACCATTGATATAAAAGAAGCTTTATTAGAGGTATTAGGTATGTTCCAAAACACTAAAACAATTGTCACAGATAACGAAAGAGCGTTTACTTCAAATTTAATTAGAAAACATACAATAGGCAGATTAGAATTAACTCCGATTTACAAAATAAAATTAACGAAATTACCAACCTAATCAATACACTTCGCGGAAATCAAACGGATTGGATATTAAAAGACGAGGAAACATTGCTCTGTGAAAATTTGGTAAGAAGAAATAACCATATAATCAGCCAACTAAACAGACTAGCACTCTCCATTGTGTTGGCAAAAAGTAATATCATAAATCCACTTATTTTGGATGACGAAGAGATGGATCAAGCGTTCAATTCCGAACAATTACCCTTTAGTTTAAGTAATTTACTTTTAGTATCTAAGGTAAAAATTTTGCAAAGTTCTGATGTTATTTACTATATTCTTAAGGTTCCTAAGGTTACAAATTTCTGTCAATTCCTAAAAATCTATCCTGTAGTCCATAATAATAGTATCGTAAAGCTAGAGACCACGCTTGCGGCAAAATGTAGCGATACGTTTCAACCACTCGAGAACTGCAATGACACTTTGGTAGCTAAAGTGTGCAAACCGGCTCACTCAGATTGCTTGGGTCAGATGCTAAATAATAACACAGCTAATTGTTCATCAGAATCGGCATATCACATACCATCAGTTCAAAAAATAGAAGAGGGCATCATTATTCTTAACAACGTGCAACCAACGACAATATTTGATCAACGAAAATTGGAAATAAGGGGAACGTATCTGCTTCTTTTTCGTGACTCTATCACCATAAATGATACAACTTACGTGGCAAAAAGAGAACCGACTTATATCCAACCACATCCTCCAAAAACCGTATCCATTAATTACTTGGAACACCATACGAGTTTGTCCCTACCATATTTGCACCAAATTTATATCGACAACATCTCTCGCATTCACGAATTGAAGGAGGGTATATCTGTTCATCGTAATTTGTTCTGGACAATTTTTTCTTTTCCTCCATTATTATTGATCGCAATAGCAATTTTTTTCATCCACCGCAGAAACAAATTAGCAAGTAATAAAGTAAAAACTCAGAGGGCAGTAGAGGAAATTTTGGCACGAGTCGAGGACGGCTCGTCTTAAGAGGGGAGAAGTTAGCGCATTGCACACTTGCAAAGCTAAAACAGAGATTTGATGATTCCCTTGAATCACTCCCACGCTACTGGCTGTTTGTAATTAGATCGCACAGCTTACTCCTACGCCTGCCCGTCTTTTGGATTTTGCAAATAAACAATCACTTCCACGTTACTGGCCGTTGGTAATTAGATCGCACAGCTTACTCCACAAATCTTACAGCGGTCAAGCTGATCATCAATTTACGTACGTGACTTTTGGCAGCTTGAGGAATGCAGCTGAGAATACATACAAACAAAGCTGCCGGCGCAACTACACCAACACAAACTCAATAGCTACACCGCAAGTAGGGATTTAGGGTAGATTGTAAGATTATAGTTTTTAGTTGAGATTGGAGTTTAATAAAGAACGGTTGAAAGTAGAAAAGTGGAGTTTAATAAAGAACGGTTGAAAGTAGAAAAGTGGAGTTTAATAAAGAACGGCAAGAACCAGAAAAGTTATATATAAGATTTTTTTCAGTTTGTGTCCGAAAAATCCAAATATCTTACGGAACCCTATTTTTTTCCAAAATAAAGTGTAATCCATGTTACTCTTGGATAATGTAGTTTTCGAATGGTGAAAGAATTTTTAAAATCGGTCCAGTAGTTTTTGAGCCTATTCGTTACAAACAAACAAACAAACAAACAAACAAACAAAGTTTTCCTCTTTATAATATTAGTATAGATATGTATATGTATGTTGATGTAGGCCAGCAAGCTTAATAAAACTCCACTTAATAATTTATTCCCATATAATCGCACACATAAACTTTGCAAATGTTTTCACTATGGTTTACTTTCCATATCGAAATGAAATACTGAGCATCGTTGCACACCCATTTCTATTCATTTATTTAAATTCGTTTTTTCCTCTAACAGATGCAAGTATATACGCATTCAATTTTGCAAATTAAACAATAATTTATTCCCACTTTATTTGCTTTTT
Source organism: Anastrepha fraterculus (assembly GCA_037575425.1). Taxonomy (NCBI): domain Eukaryota; kingdom Metazoa; phylum Arthropoda; class Insecta; order Diptera; family Tephritidae; genus Anastrepha; species Anastrepha fraterculus. The sequence goes on along the minus strand of JAYXIM010034020.1, from coordinate 1,071 downwards.
AATAAACTCCAAAATATTGTTCAGCTACTTATAAATTAAAAAATTATAAGTGATTATGTCCATTTCGTGTTATTGCAAGTACAGTGGCGAGCATAAAATTGTGAATGGTAGTTTAGCGATAAAAAAATATGTCGAGTTACTGATTCTTTTCTAAATTTTACTTTTTCTAATTGAACGTTTCCATGTCAAGTGATCCAGGAATTTTGGGTATGATCGTAAATTTTTCTGAAAATCGGCTTATTTATACGAGATTGATTATAATAAGAAGTGAACTGAAAAAATTTTGAAAAAAAAAATAAAAGTTTTGAGATTTAATCCATGTTGAAAATTTTGGTACAGAGTTTTTAAAATGAAATATCTTCGGTTTTTTTTTTATTTTATATTTTTTTGTGTATTTTGTTAGGATAAAATATTGTTGTTGTTGTTGTTGTTTTTGTTGTTGAAGTGGTTAGGTATTTCCACTGAAATAATCCTAATTAGTGACCAGCACCGTTTTACTACTAGTGTCCTCGTGTAATGATGTTTTTTTTTGTTGTTCTAAGTCAAATCCATTTAGTGAGGTCCAAATATAGCAGCAAATTCTTTATCTCGATGTCTGAGTTCTCATTAATTTGCTGCAGGAAAGGCTTACCGAAGGAGCGGAGTCGTGCCCTAGCTGGCCCTGGATATTCACATAACTAAATAGTGGGAAAGACTTTCCATCAGCCCTTTCGCTTGACAGCTTCTGCAGATGGGAGTGAAGGGGAGGTTGAGTCTGGCTGCATGCTCCCCTACTTTCCAATGACCTGTGAGGGTTACAGTGATGCGTGAGATGTTTGGTTGAGAACATCCTAACAGGTGACGGCCATGTGTTTTTTGTTGTAATACATGTAGTTATTTGCTTCCACCTTCTTTCGGCTAAAGCATGATAGTGTGAAGCAATGATTTCTTTTATTGTGTTCAGTGGGGTGGAGACTGCTACCGCCTCTGCTAAGTCTAGTGTCGAACCTTTTCTTAATAGCTCATCCGCTATCGCATTACCCCGTATGTTCCTATGACCGGGAACCCATATGAGAGTAATTTCAAGCCAAT
>JAYXIM010034002.1:0-13490 GCA_037575425.1 Anastrepha fraterculus | reverse complement strand
TTCTAGGCTTTCCAACAATTGACAGTCTTTCAGTACTCTCGAACCTGAAAATCGAATCTCTCATCAAATTCTCGAAACGAATTAATATCTTTGACCAAAATCTACAATAAAAATCTCGGTTAGGTGGGGAAATCGGACCCAACTTGACTCTATGTGGCACTCCGATGCGGGGTCACCCTTAAACCAACCAACCAACCAATAATAAATAATAAAGAAATAAATTTTAAAAAATAATAATAAGAAAAAAAAATAAAAAGAAATAAATAATAAATAAAAAAAAGTAAATAACTAAAAAAATAAATAAATAAATAAGAAAAAATTAATGAATAAGAAAAAAATAAATAAATAGATGAGCAATAAAATAAATAAAAAATAAATAAATAAATAAAAAAATTAAAATAAAAGAAAAACAAATGTAGTTTAGAGTTACATCGCAATTCTTCTTTTTTCAAAAATTGTAAAAAAAAAAATTTTTACCGTTTGCGACTACTCGACTTTCTTAGAAATTTGTATAGTAAACTTTTATTTAAATTTTATAATTGTATTTTTGAAAATTTAGTAGTGCAATTGTCCTTTGGACCGCAAGCAAGAGACTTTTTAAAAGACTAAACAAAATGTGACCTTGGTCCCAGACCCATCTGCACACCGGAGCCAAAAAAACAAGACATGAAGAAGCCAACCTTGCACACTGAATTTTGAATCCTTTCTGAAAAGTAGCTGATAATAAGCTTGGAAGAGCTATAAGAAAATTCAAAAAAAATGCTTAAGTTATTTACAACAAAGGTTATGATGTGACTAATCGAATGACTCGGTAGTCTAACGTAAGTGCATTAGCCTGCCTAGAGGTTGTGGGTTCGAATTCCACGCAAAGCACGGTCCTCGCATTTTCCAAATTTTTCCTAGCTTCCCTGTTTCTAAAAAAAGAAAAAGAAAATCTCACTCCTCATCAAACCCAAAATCTTTTCCTTTCCATCCTTACACCCGCACAATAGTCAGCGCATTGTTTGCATTGTGGCTGCTAAAACAAGCAAAAGCAAATAGTTACACATCGCATCAGTGGCGCCAGCAAGAGGAAGCGGGCGGCCGCGGTAATAGCGCACACACACGAAATTTAGCGAAGTCCTCAACCATCTGTGCGATCCTTCTGCCAGAATAATGTGACACATAGATGGTGCTCAAAGCAGTAAAGAAGGCGTTGTTCCTAAGCAACGATAGGTGGGCATTTCCACCACTTAGGATTGGTAGCGGCAGGCTAATCATCTATCTTGTCAGAAATCGAAATAGATTAACGAAACCAGCGCAAGACAAGTCTTGTCGAGGCCCTATGCTCCCGAGAGGAGTGAACAAGGAAAAAAAAAATCGAATGACTTAGAGAAATCCAGAAGGCAAATAAGAGATAGGTCACCTTTGTCAAATTTCTTCCTTACGTTATCAAGTATTTTTCAATAGAGCAGCTGTGTTTGTCTGATCTCTAACACCAGATTTCGATTCAGTACAATCCACTTATTTCTATAAAGAGTAATATGAAGGCGCTTGAAATAAAGTAAGACTTGCGTACTATAGACTTTAAAAATAAGTGGAAACGGGATTAGTGAAACAAAATCTACATTCAGGACGACCATCAAAAATGATAGAGAAAAATAAGCGCTGGGCTTTTACTATTGTATGGAAGATAAGTGTCTGATATCTGATCCTTGAGGCCCTGACAAAATAATTTCCGATTGACATGGGCTCTTCTGTGGTATGGGCTATAAAAGCCATTATGCAGCTAAAAGGCATCTGATTTCGCAAAAAAATAAAACCCGTACATTTTGCTTGGTTGCATTAAAGCGAGTGTCTTCGAATTGACTCTAAATCCACGGAGGTAAAATTAGGGTGGCTGTTGTTGTACTGTCTTTTTTAACGTTCTGGTCATGGTGCAAATTCTTATTACCGTTTTATGAAACGGGAAATGCGGTTTTTTAGGAATGCAAGACATATTACACTTAAGTTTCGTTGAGAACTTAAAACATGAAATTTTTAGAGCGACCGGACCTTCAAGATCGGATATCAATATTAATGGGAATTATTGGAAGGCTTTGGGTGATTAGGTTCCTGTTCATAATAGTGCTAATAGTAGTGGTGCACGCATTCTTTTGACGTTAACTGCTTCTCGTCGCCTGGCTACAGAGAGGATACTTTTTGTATGATAAATATAAATTTAAAAAAATTTATACAAAAAAATAGTCCAGACTTTGTAATATGCTGCCTTCCTAATATTGTGGGCACAGGGGTACATCCACTAGCAAATACCTGGTATGCACGGCTCTGCCGTGATGGTAAAGCGCAGTTTGTCAAGAAAATGTTTCGGCATACTGAAATAGGCTGGAGCCAAAATGTGCAAGGAAAAGCCATAGAAAATATCTGTCCATGCCGAACGTATTTTGATGAGAAAATTAGCCGCACGCCCGCAGATTTTGATAAGGAATCTTACTAGCGGGCCTAGACATGGGTATCGGGTAGAAATTTCTCATGAAACAGTCCGCCAAGTTTACCAAACTACAATTAAACTTTACGAGTTGCTCGAACGAGGCGCAACATATTGAAAATCGGTTTTCTTTCGCTAGAACGAACCAGGCTCAGCCAGATAGTTGGGGGTTGATGTCGTATTCTGCGAAGACTAAAATCCTCCTGTATTACAACAATGTACCCAAAGAAGTACGGAAGCAGCCATTAAATGCACTGGAAACGCAGTATATTATATCGTCAATGAAATTGGCCAAACTTTCAGTCGTGATGTAGGGATGCATATTCAGCAAGGGAATGGTCGATTTGGTGTTTATAGAAGATAAGATGGGTGTATGACAATATTTGAATATTTGTAATGCCATTGGATAAATAGCGCAGCAAAATTTGGCTTCTTTGTTGACAACAAAGCTCCGCATAAATTCTACTAGAACAATTATTCAAAACACAAAGTTTTTAGGTCAGAATGCAGTAAAGTATTAGATACAGCAACTCAAAGCCCAGATACTAACTCAATAGCAAATTTGTGGGTATATTTAAAGAAAAAAGTTGGCAAAAAAACACTCAAAAGGTCGAGTAGAGTTCATAAATATTATTTTCGAGGAATGATGCAAGATAAACCAGTATTATAGTGTTCAAGAATTAGTTCAATCTATGAGAAGCAGACTACAAGGTGTTATACTCGTACTATAGATACTCGGGTTATAGGTAAAGGTTAACTTAAAGGTATGAACTGGAAATGTGAAAATACTTTCTTAAGCAATATGACTGAATGTCGTTAAATTAGTAGATGTCAAAACACTTCCTGGGCAAACTGTATATACGAAAATGTACCGAGCAACTCAACAACAAATCAATGGTTATAGAAATCTCACTTAGTGGAGTTTCACTCACAGCGAATATACACGCGAATAAAAACTTAAAAAAAAAACTATGCGTTAATTTTCCAAATTTTAACAGTAATACAAAGTTACTGATAAATTTAATTAAGGGGAGAAACCGGTTTAGGAGGCCGAAATTTTGGTGTTTTTCGTGAATTTTTTTAAGTACATATTTTTAAGTACACTTTTAAATTTTTCCAAGCCATTTTCGCCGGAAATAGTGTCTTGTTGGTGGGAATTCCTGAAGCTGCAATTTTTCTCTGTAATCAACAACAATTTTTTTTCTTTCAGAACATGTTTCCTAACAATATGAACTTAATTGTAATAAAATAGTGTTGAAAATCTCATGTTTTTGAGGCGCTTGAACACAATGTAAGTTTTTCATACAATATTTTTTCATCTATTTTGCTTAGAAAAAAAAATTGTTTAATTATAATATAATCCCGAAATTAGGTTCATAGGAATTAGAATTGAATAAAGAATACCCTGAAAAATTTCATAACGATTGGTCGATAACTTTTTGAGCTAGAGTGCCCACCAGTTGAAGAAAAGTCGTTTCGAGAAAAACGCCGTTCTAATTACCACGCGCTACGATGCCAAATCAACGGGCCGTGAATTTCGCTTGAAAAATTTTGACCACTTATTCTTGAGTAGTTATAATAAAAATTTATGCAATAAAAAAAGTCGATTTTTTGATCTGTCTAAACTGATCAAAGTTACATAGCAAGAACATATCGCTCCAATCAGTGAAAGCCTTTTTGATTTCTGTTAGTGTGAAAAATAATTTTATAATTTTCCAACATACTTTGGTGTATAGACGCGCTCCTTTGGCACGCAAATTTGTGCAAATCGTGTCTTAAAGAACCTGCGAGGAGAGTTTAGCTTTAAAATTCAAAAAACTTTGTGCAAATCGGAGCTATCTGAGCGAAGTTATTCGCACACACAAATATTTCGTGCCTGTATTTCCTAAGATGCAGAAGTGTGCGTGCAAAATTAGTTCCGTTTCGTGTACTTAATTCGCCTTTAAGGCATTTTCAGTCACTTATTTGCTTCCGCGCAAAGGCTAAGGAAATCGGAGAAGCGAAAAACTGTAGCAGACTAAAAGCAAAACTTTTGTGCAGCTCACTGAGCTGCGGGGCTTAATTTCAATAAACTCGTCAAACATACTTACATAAGACTCGTCATTAACTACAATACATTTATCAACAAGTATTCTTTCAATCTAAATTAATTGCGGTGTAATGTTGCAAGGCACCTCAAATACGTCTGCATCAACGGTACATTCGTGGAATTTTACTAAGAAAATATTTTACTTTTCACCAACATCAAATTCTTCGATCTGCTGCTGTGTTGCCACGCTGAGTGCTGATTGACGCACCGCCGATTGGAGCGTTGAAATATGGAAAGTGATTTTAAGCCAAGAAGACGAAGAAGACGCTGAACTGTTGCTGTGGGTGTGTAGCTGGATGTGGTTTGGTAGAGGCAACTCAAAGCAATAAAGCTTACTGCTCACTTATTGCTGCCCCACTTTATTGGCTACTTGGCATAATGAGTTTCAAAGTGAATAAATGCCAATAGAGGGTCTACAACTAACACCAAGTAATGCCTTCGCTCCGTTCGATACCTTAGCTGAGGCTAAGTAGATTTTGTGTACTCTCAGATGCCTCAATGCGTCAGTGCCTCAACCTGCTTCCACTTGGTTTATTTACTGCCGACTATCGACTATCATTTTGCTGCTGTGCCAAGTGTTTATTGTTGTTATTTACATTACTGTTGTTGCTGCTGCTCTTGTGTGCATTTGTTTACTTCTCTAGTTGTTGCTGTGCCCATTATTGCTAACGTCTTTGGTTAGAGTCAATATTTTGTTAGCCGCTATGGTCTTATCAAAGCCATCGCCTCAAATGGCAATATTATCAATATCGAAATCTACTTTGAATATTGCGTGTCTGCTAATGCATGATGAAGGGTTGCCAGAGTAAAAAAATATTATTTATAAATTTTGTAAAACTTGGCAAAATTTCGACTTTCGATTCAATATTATTATTATTCTCTTCACTATTATTGCTGTTGTTGTGTATAGGTAAGATCTGTTGTGCTCCCTTAAAAATTAAGTGAATGTCCTTTAATCTAGTTTTCGAGGGAAATATAACCCACTGAAGTTCATCGTGCTGTCCCTTAGTAAATCGCCACTCAGGGTTCTTTTGTATTTTTATCGCAGACTTTGCTCAAGTATGTGCCTCGAAGTTCTGTTATCTGCTATGCGGAATCTACAGGTTTTCCCAAATTGTTCAGGTGAGAGCTCAACCTGCCAAAATGCCGTAATAATACTCAGTTTTTTCTTGGAAAAAGTGCTCTCGAGAGCGTTGGGCCTGGTATATTTTATTATGCCAGTATGGGTTCCTCCTCCTCTTCGTTAGCGTAGGTTAGTTTGGGTTAGGTTTTTGTCACAGTCGGCTAAGTATAGCCGACTCACTTGGACCATGTAAGTCCGTTATGGTACCACTGTGTATTACGAGAACATCGAAGTTAATTCTAGCATTTTATTCCTCTTATAAAGCATTTATATGCTATTATGAAGCGTAGGATAGGTTTTATCCCAACACCGGCTAGTCCTATAGGAGTATTTTCCTTTTTATGTACTCCTAACTCAGGCTAGACAATTACAAAGGAAGTGTTCTACTGTTTCTTTCTCTTCCTCGCCTCTACAACTTCTGGAGTATGCGAAAATATTCCTTACATAGAAGAGTGCCCACCTACCAGCCAACGACCGGTGACAAAAAACACGACCCTCGAGATGTTCTTTCTTGGGAGGTTGAGTAATTCTTCTGATTTTTTTAAATTTATTTGCGGTCAATTAGCCTAGTTGTAACACAAATATTTTCTTCTCTCCATGAACTATTGGCCCCTTAAAGAATATTATTTTTATCCTTAATTTGCAAGTAGCTCAGGGCACTCCAATATGGCCACTGTTTTCGTATAAGACCCTTGAAGACGGTGCTAAAATCATTTAGAGCTGCCAGGCATTCCTGAGCAACCCTTGAGCTTAGTATAGCTTCTTCTTCTCTTCTTCTTATTAATTGGCGCTATAACCTCTTACGCGATGTTGGCCGAGTTTAACAAAGCGCGCCAGTCGTTTCTTTCTCGTGCTAACCGGCGCCAGTTGGACACACCAAGTGAAGCCAAGTCCTTCTCCACCTGATCTTTCCAATGCAGAGGAGGCCTTCCTCTTCCTCTGCTACCACCAGCTGGTACCGCATCGAATACTTTCAAAGCCGGAGCGTTTGTATTCATTCGGACGACATGACCCAGCCAACGTAGCCGCTGGATCTTTATTCGCTGCGCTATGTCTATGTCGTCGTAAAGCTCATTCAGCTCATCGTTCCATCGTCTGCGATATTCGCCATTGCCAACGTGCAAAGGTCTAAAAATCTTACGCAGAATCTTTCTCTCGAACACTCCAAGCGTCGCTTCATCGGATGTTGTCATCGTCCACGCTTCTGCGCCATACGTTAGGACGGGCATGAGGAGAGTCTTGTAGAGTGTTAGTTTTGTTCGTCGAGAGAGGACTTTACTGCTCAGTTGCCTACTTAGTCCAAAGTAGCACTTGTTGACAAGAGAGATTCTACGTTGGATTTCCAGGCTGACATTGTTATCGGTGTTAATGCTGGTTTCTAAATAAACGAAGTCTTTTACAACCTCGAAATTATAACTGTCAACAGTGACGTGGGTGCCGATACGCGAGTGCGCCGACTGTTTGTTTGAAGACAGGAGGTACTTCGTTTTGTCCTCGTTCACCACCAGAACCATTCGCTTTGCCTCTTTATCCACTTTGGAGAAGGCAGAACTGACAGCGCGGTTGTTAAGGCCGATGATGTCAATATCATAGTATAGCTACCTCCATTGAATTGATGGCCACCTGGTATATACGAAGATATTTATCATAGTTTTTCTTACGGCGTATCTGTTAAGGGGCACATTTACCTTCTTTACGACTACGGCTTTTGCCTGGTAGACGTGAACAGATAATTCTTGTGCTAATATTTTTGAAAAAACTCCATAGCCTTCTCTATTTTCTAGCTTGGTTCCATCTGTGTACAAATTTATTTCCCCTCTTCTCTATCGTCTTTGAGTTTGCCACTCTCTCCTTGACGGGATGTTAGTCTTGAAGCGCCTGTCGAAGATGGGTTTAGGGAAAGAGTAGTCAATTTCTTGACTTGAGAAGCGTGGCCGAACCGCCGGGTCTTTCATAGCGCCATACTGTTAAGCCTAAGTGCAGAAGCGGCGCCCACGTGTTTTCGTACCAGATTTAGAGCAGCTAAGTTGAGTAGCACCTCAAACGCTTTATTGGGGGTATTTTTTAAAGTGCCGGTGATGCATAAAAATTCAGTTTTTTTTGCCTTACTTAGCATTTTCGTATAACTCGCCTTTTGAGTTGATGGCCGCCACACCAGTCTTCCATATAGTAAAATAGGTCGAACTACCGAAGTTTAAAGCCTTAAAGTGTCTCCTTGCGTACTTTACTGAAGTGCTTAGGATTTATATGTAAATGGAGTTGACACGCTTTTATTTGCGAATTTATTTACAAACCTATTTTCTTCAAAGCCAGTTTTTCTTACTCAGTAGCGAAAGAATTCAAACTAAAATTGGTCGCGCCGAGCATATTTAATTCACTAAGCCTCTCCACAACCAGGATTAGACTGATTAGATATGACTAATATTTCAATAAATTATTTTTTTTAATATTTTCTACTTCATCAAGTTTCTGTTCGCAATTTTCTGGGGTTTCTAGAGGAATCAATAAAACAATCAATCTGTTGGATCTTCCTTAAGAAGGGTTTGTGCTTTTGGATGTTCTGCGCAATTCGATTATTTATGTATTTATTTACTGGAAGAAGTAAAAAAAAAAAAACAATTTGGGACTGTCTACTAAAACCAAAGAATAAAGAAAATATTTACATAATTAAATTACAAACTTACATTTAACTAAACTAAAAGTTAGAGTTCAATAGTACATACAGAAAATTCTTTATTTATGTATATATTACGGGCGGAAGCCGGTTTAGATTGATCAGAAAATCGATTTTTTATTGCATAAATCGTTAGTATAACTACTCAAGAATATGTGGTAAAAATTTTAAAGCGAAATTTGCATTATTCCCGATCCTATGAGCACTTAAGTGACTGCCCCTCGGTTCAGCCCCGTAGCGCGCGTTAGTTAGAACGACGTTTTGCGCGAAACTACATTTTTTCAACTGGTGGGCATTCTAGCTTAAGCTATCGACCAATCGTTCTAAAATTTTTCGGGAGTTTTTCTTTATTCAATTCTAATCTATATGAACCTAACTCTGGGACTATATTATTATCTAAAATATGGTTTTTTAAGCAAAATAGATGAAAAAATATGGTATAAAAAAACTACTTTGTGTTCAAGCGCCTCAAAAGCATGCAATTTTCAATATTTTTTTACCACAATTAGGTTCATATTCTTAGGAAATATGTTGTTAATAAAAAAAATTGCAGCTTCAGGTATGCCCACCAGCAAGACACTCGGATGGCGATCGTCTATGGACAGCACGCTCTAACGCCACTATCTCCCGCGGAAATAGCTTCAAAAAAATGTAAAAGTGTACCTAAAAATATGAATAAAATATCCTCTAAGCTTAAACAATTTCTGATTATTCCTTCTTTGTTCAAAAAATTCTCGAAAAACACCAACATTTTGGCCTCCTAAGCCGGTTTCCCCCTTAAGCCAATGAATATATTAAATTCATATGGGGTAAGTGGACTTATTTTAAGAAAATAGGCATAAAAAAAGGAAGTAAAATTAAACCATTTACAATAAATATTCAAAGAGTTCAATAGCTGATCTTTTGAAAATGAAAAATCTATGTCAACAAGTTAAGAGATTTTATAAAACTCAATTAAGACTCTAGTAATAGGAGCATTTCGTGCATAAAGAGATTTTGTGGGAGAAGAGCTTCGAACTACTCAAAGCTCTGGATGGCATATTAAAAATCCTCTCAAGAAGCACAGGGCAGTCAACAGCAGCAGGAATCAAATTAAAAATGAAAGACAAAGATAAGATTATTCTCCTGTTCTGCATTTTTTTTTTTTTGTTTTTTAAAGGAGGTTGAAATCAAAATGTCAGAAACATCTCAAAGGTGCCGCCACACCAATGGTATGTGGGGCACGCTCCCACTAATACTATAACAATCCTTCACTTCGGCTAATTCTACACTGGGACCACAAAAGTATAACTTCTGGGTAAAGCCGCGTTTATGTCCGAAGACACAACAGGTACCTGCGTCCAGGTTCCTCTCTCGGAAAACTTGCTGTAGTGTTATCTTAACTCACTACCGTCTTGACTTCTGTACGATACTGTATTGAGTGTTTCACTCAAACGTCTGTGCTTGTTGTTGGTTCGTCAGAAACTGTCCGCCTTCTATGTTGCTGAAACGCTTTGCGTTCCCAATCGATATGGCGAAGTCGCGTCATAATCTTACCTGCGAACGTTGCTGGCCACTTACCGCTGGTTGCACACATATCTCGTAAGAGGGTGCTGGAGGACGGTTGATGGCCCAGAGCTTGCTCCAGAATAGCTCGTTCCTCTCTAAGGCGGTCGCAATAAAACATGACGTGCTCTGCGTTTTCGTCAGTATTCGGGGAGTTTGGACAGAAAGGGCTGTCTGCCAGCTTAAAACGGTGCAGGTATTCCTGAAAACAGCCATGTCCGCTGAGCAACTGCGAAAGGTGATAGTCGGTGTCTCCATGTTTTCTCATTAACCACTCGTCAACACGTGGTATGAGTTTGTAGATCCAACGCCCGCTTTGTGATTCATCCCACCGCTGCTGCCACTGGCCTATTGTTAGTAATGATTTTAAGTTAATCAATAAGCATCACGCTTCATAGGTAGGGATAGGATCCGACAGGCAAAAATTACGTAATGTAAAAATACTTTCTGGATTCGTGCAATTCTAGTAGAATGGTACGCATAATACGGAGAACAAATGAGGGATGCATACTCAAGTTTGGAATGTATCATACAAATGCTGTTTATAAGTACAAAAGCTTTAGATTATATGGGTCGGAGAAATCGGAGCTATGACGCCTAACAAAAGCATGTATGGCGCATGATTTAGTACTACTAAAATTTATATGACCAGCAAAGGGGCGTACCCCATATTTGATAAGATGAGTCAATAGCAGCGACACGCTTAGAAAAGGTAATTTGGAAACCCTTAATTATGTTCAGCGGTACGCGCTTATTTATTTGAATAGACGCGAAGAGCGTTACGAAGAATTCTGGGTAGTGCAAGAAAATTAGTGCTTTGAAGCAAAAATGGGCAATCAATGTCACTTGTAAGGTTTGGAAACAAATGAGAGGACAAGAATCGATCTTCGACTTTCTAAAAACCTCAATAGCAAAAGGGATGTGTAAGATGGCAAAGGATCAACAAATTTTACTGATCAGAGACACCTTCTGCAAACGTTTGATCCAGTCTATTAAAAATGTGTGGTATGGCCTTCAAAGAAACGCATATTCTAACCTACAGCGAACGTATAGGGTTAACAGCAATTTCAGGGCATCAGAGTGCGTAAAATTTTAGCTACTCCGTCGTACAAAGCCTAACAAAAAAATCTGATTTCGATAAGCTGAAATTGATGTCACTATTAAATGAAAAAGGATTGTCAAAAATTACACCTAAGTCTTTAGATTCTTTAACAGACTGAAGTAAAATTTTAGATATGCTATAAGAAGTATGAAAGACAATAGGAATTTTGGAAAAAGTAACTCGGCTAACATTTTTTGATGATTAAAGAAAGCTGGTTAATCCAAATTTATGTTGCTGTTAAAATTGCAGATTAACTAAATGACTGCATAAATGAGATGCGCAGAATGATGTCCAGTGAAGATTTCTCCTAGTTTAGCAGATCTCTATGAATATTCAAACCGTTTCTCGCCCTGCCTCATAATTCTCAACGCCCTTGAGAAATTAATACAAAAATATGCAAATTCAGCAGAATTCAAACTGCATCGAAGGTTTGCAACTAATCAACTTTATTAAATTCTGTTATTTATGACTTAATTTAGCTTTTTTCAGCCGAATCCGAAATCCATTCCCAAAACCGTACATTCGCTTAGGCACTACTATCCGCGGTTTCGCTCATCCTGTTAGCTTCTGTATGTTGCAGCGGCTTTGACGACACAGGAATGCGCTAGTTTACATAGTTTTGCCACTCTTGTAGAAGCCAAACCATCTTCAGTTGCGCTTTTGTGTTACTGCTAATTTTTGTGTCTTTGTTTCTTTTTCTCTGTGTTTGTCCTCTTCCTTTATTCTCTGTCTTTGTTCCTACTATTTGCTTATTAGCCATGTTATTGCTTTTTACATTATTTCCCAACTTTTTGCTCCACTTTTCATTGTTATTCTTTGATTATTATTCTGCTTATTATTTGTAAGTCAGTATCAAAGCTTTATCATTCGAATTTGCTTATAGAAGAATGGGCAGCGGTGGTCTACTAGGATTCACACTTTGGTTCATAGCCCATTGCGATTGGGTAGGAATTTGAAAGAATATTGGAAATTTAAATTTAGAAAAATACGCAATGTTGTTGCTGTTGTTGTAGCAATACACAGATACCCATGCATGAACGGGGCAAGCTGCTGGAGGGAAAAGTCGTTGGACGGCTATAAATACGGGTCATTCCGCTAAAGTAGAACCGGCTGTGGTGTGAATAACTTTTTTTAATTTTTTCAAGAAAATTTGGTCTTCTGATTGACATACACTTGTGGGCACAATAATAAAGGGTGTTCTTTTTAGAGGTTAGGTTTTCAAGATGAAATAAAACGTATATAATTTAATGTTATGGGCAAGAATTTAGCTTTATTATAAAGATAAGGGTTTGCCATTATGTTTTAAAAATGATTTCGGGCAAGTGGCCGCCGCGGCTGGTTCGAATAAATTCCAGCCGAGAGGCCCAATTTTCGACCACTTTTTGCAGCAATTGGGGCTGTATGTCAGCAATAACGCGCCGAATATTCTCTTCCAAGACGTCAATCGTCTCGGGCTTATCTGCGTAGACAAGCGACTACACATAGCCCCACAAGAAATAGTCCAGCGGTGTTATATCGCACGATCTTGGAGGCCACGCCACAGGTCCACGGCGCGAGATAATGCGCTCACCAAAAGTTTCCTTCAATAAATCGATTGTTGCGTTGGCTGTATGGCATGTAGCGCCGTCTTGTTGGAACCAAAGGTCGTCCACATCAACATCGTCCAATTCAGGCACGAAAAAGTCATTAATCATGGCTCTATAGCGCTCTCCATTGACTGTAGCATTATGGCCGGCTTCATTTTTAAAGAAATATGGACCAATGATTCCCTCTGCCCATAGCACACCAAACAGTGACTTTTTGAGGATGTAACGGCGTCTCAGCAATGGCTTGTGGATTATGTTCACTCCAAATGCGACAATTTTGCTTATTGACATACCCATTCAACCAAAAGTGAGCTTCATCGCTGAACTAAATTTTCTTGTGAAAATCGGGATCGGTGGCCATCTCGTTTTGGGCCCATTCACCGAACGTGCAACGCGCTTGATGGTCGTTCGGCTTCAATTCTTGCACGAGTTGGATTTTGTAAGCCCGCAAACCAAGATCCCTCCGCAAAATCTTCCATAAAGTGGATGGGCACATCTCCAATTGCTGCGCGCGATGGCGGATGGACTCATTCGGGTCTTCTTCGATACTCTGCTCCACAGCAGCAATAGCGTCTTCGATGCGCACTGTAAGACGTCTCTGAGGATGCGTATTATCCACTAGAGCACACGTGGTGCGAAACCGATCCATGGTTAATCGAATTAGTGACTCTGATTGACGATTATGTCGACCGAATATTGGACGCAGCGCGCGATGCGTCGCGCGAACCGAACCATTATTTTCGTAATAAATTTGCACGATTTGCAAACGTTGTTCAGGTGTAAGTCTGTTCATTATGAAATGGCAAACCAAACTGAGCATAAATCAAGTGGCAGCTGTCAAAAAGACCATCTACGAAAAAAGTAGTGCCAACTTGAAAACCTAACCTATAAAAAAACACCCTTT
>JAYXIM010034001.1:0-29091 GCA_037575425.1 Anastrepha fraterculus | reverse complement strand
TGCTAGTCTTGGTATTATTGCTACTCTATTTGGTATTAGGCATATAAAATATACAATTATATTAAACGTAAGTTAAACTTCATTTTAATTTCACTCAAATGAGCGTTTCTGTGTCAAGTGATCCAAGAACTTTTGCTATGTCGTTCATTCTACAAAAAATTAGTTTACTTGTAGATTTGAGTATAACAAGAAGAAAATTGAAAATTATACCCTAAGTGTTTAGAAAATAACTCTAGTTCTTTTCAAAATTTTTATGAACTTTTTCTTTAATTTTTTAAATAAAATATACTTAAAAACATTTCTTTTTTATTTTGTAAAAAAAGTATAAACGATTTTTTTTTAATTTTTTAAAGGAAAAACACTTAATTTCTATTTTTAAATATTTTATAATAAAATACATTTAATTTTTTTTTTAATTTTCTAAATTAAAAATACACGCATTTTTCTTTTAATTTTATAAAATAAAATACACTTAAAAAAGGTGCTTTGTTTTGTAAAATAAATCTTTTTTTTCAAGTTTTTTTTTTAAATAAACTTGTAGCATACTTATATTTTATAAATTATTAATGTATTTATTTTTATAAAGCAATACCTTCTACATGTTAGGATTTAATTTAAAGTTTTCTTATATGGCAATACCCTAAAATTGTAATGACTACTAGATGTATTTTTTCAAACTCTAAATTTGAATTTTATAATAGGATTGCCCTTGCCTATAGAAAGCCTGCGCGCTCTTGGAAAGGATGCATTCCGTTTGGTAATCGGCGGTGAGCAGAGCTTAGGTGCTTGCCAAAAAGCGTTGGCTGGCCGTTGCAAAACAGGTGTTGCTCTTGCTCGCGCAGCTTAGCTTACTAAACGCATTTGTTTTCCGGAGTTTATATTACGGTTAAAAATACAAGTGTTATATTTATAATAAATTAAATTATATTTTATAATAAAATAAGTACAACTTTACCAAATGCATTTAAACTATGTTTTTGCAGCTATTTCAAATAAAATACATTTAAAAATATTTGTTATTTTTTTCAATTTTGTGAAATAAAACATTTAAAATTTTTTTTATTAAAAGAAATTTTAAACGGTTTTTTTTTTAATTTTTTAACATAGGAATTTACAAAATTTTCTTTAATTAATATTTGTTGAACGAAACGTAAACGTAAAAAGCTATGAACAACTTTTTTTTGTCACTTTTGAAAAGCACAGCCGTAAGATTTTTTTCTTATTTTGCTTTCACAATTTCTTAAAATAAAACGCGCTTAAACACTTGTTTTTTAATACGTTTTTTAATAATTTTATATACACTTCAATATTTTTTTAATTTTCTGAAAGAAATACACTGAAAAAATCATTTTTGTTTAACTTTTTAAAATAAGATATAAGTAATTTTTTTAAACAAATTTTAAAAATATTTCTTTTATGCTTTCACTGTTTAAAGTAAATATACCTAATTTGTATTTTTTAATATTTTAAAATAAAATATGCTTAATTATTTCAATTCAATTTCTTAATAAAATACACTTAAAAAAATGAGTTTAATTTTGTAGAAGAAACCATACTTAAATCTTTTTTCACGTTTTTTTAAATAAATATATTAAATTTTTAAATATATTAAACTTTTTTTTTAATTGTTTCAAATGAAAGACACTTCATTTGTTCATATTCTTTGTGTTTTTAATAAAACACACTTAAAATTAAATTTTTTTTTTAAAGCACCTAAAAATTTTTTTTTCAATTTCCTAAAATAAAACATACTTAAAGTTTTTTTATTAAAACAAATTTTAAGATTGTTGTTTTATTTTTTAAAATAAAATACAATAATTTTTTTGTTTTTTGATTAAATCCACCTAAAGAAGTTCTTTTCTAATTTTTTTAGCGAAACGTATACGTAAAAATGTTATGAAAAAAATTTTTTTTTCTAAATGTCTGTTCTTCGCACTGATCTCTCCATCCGCAAACTGTGCTTTGAGGATTGTGCTAGGGCTATCTTTCCGAGCAGGCAAGCCTGCAAAGAGGGGAGAGTCGTCACGGATGTAGATACCTCTGTTTTCACTGACGGATCCAAGATGGAATCTAGAGTGGGAACGGGGGTTTACTCTAAATCAGCCAGCATTTCGGTCTCCTTTAAGCTACCGGAAACAAGCAACGTTTTTCCAGCAGAGGTCGTCGCGATCCTGCAAGCTTGCAAAATTCTTCGGGATCGCTGTTGGGTGGGAGACATTAATATTTTTTCCGATAGTCAAGCTGCGATCAAGGCCCTGTCGTCGCCGTATTGCAGCTCGCTTCTGGTGAACTCCTGTGAGGAGGAACTCAAATATCTCGAACGTGCAGGAAATATTTCCCTTATCTGGGTTCCTGGGTACAGGAAGGTGTCGGCAGAACCGGTTTCAGCTGTCCCCCTCTCTGATATCGGTGTCCCCTTGACCGTTGTTAAAGGGGAACTATGTACACAATTTCTTTCTAAAGCAAGATAGATGGAGGTTTGTCTCATCGTGTGCTATTTCAAAAACACTATGGCCCCAACACGATAGAAACAGAACGCTTAAAATATGGGAATCCCTCGCGACTCAATTTCTAAACTCATTGCGGTGTTCACTGGTCACTGGGTGAATGGTACTCGTACGGAGAAGCTTAAAATTTCGTACAACCCCTATTGCAGAAGCTGTGGGGATGCTCCAGAGAAAGAACTGTTGAACAGTTTCTTTGCAAATGTCCGGCTCTGGCAGCTAGGCGTTTGAGATTCCTTAGCGTGCCCTTTGGGGATGACTTGAAGAAATTCTCCAGCCTATATCCCTTTTCTCTCCTCCACTACATTAATAGCACTGGATGACTGTAGAAGGTTTGCTCTTCCCAAACATTTTCTTTTTAAAATAGAGTACAGTTAAAAAAGTTTTTTTAAACTTTTTTTAAATAACATGCAGAAGTGCTATTTTTCGAAATGTTTAGAAAAACAAGTTATTCTAACACTTTTGAAAAATGCCACACTTAGACTTTTTTTGCAATGTTTCACAATTTTTAAAAAATGAAATATGTTATATCGTTTAAAATAAAATACATTTAAATATTTTTGTATCTAAAAATATAATAATACAAATTTAATAAAAACGAAAATAATAAAAGTTAAAAAAAAATATTATAATTTTTTTTTATTTCGAAATGTTTAGAGAACAACATTTTTTTGGTCACCTTCGAAAACACCGTACTCGGATTTTTTTCTCACTTTGCTTTCATAATAACGTAGATGCTGCTTTTTAAAATAAAATGCAATTAAACAATTTTTTTTTTAATATTTCAAATAAAATACGCTTAAAAATAATTTTTCTTTTATTTTGTTAAGTAAAGTACCTTGAAAATTTCTTTAGTTTTTTAAAATACAATACTTTACAAAGTTTAATTTTTCATAACAAAATGCACGTAAAAAAAAAAAAAATTATTCTATTAATAATTTTAGTTATTTTTTACAAAAAATTAAAAAACAAAAAATATTTTTATATCTTTTAATAATTTTTTTTTTTATTAAAAATTAAATTAAAAAAAAAAATAAAAAAAAAATATTTTTAATTTTTTTTGAAAACAAAATGTTTTCTCCCTATATTTTGTTGTAAAAAGTTAAAAACAAATGGGTTTTGAAAAATTTTGGAAAACAGGTTTCTGATCACTTGAAAACGCTACACTCAGACTTTTTTCTTATTTTGCTTTCACAATACTGTACATACATAGGTGGGAAATACCGCCTTAGCGAAGCGTATCAGTGAATCAGCGAAATGAATATCAGAGTAGTCGTAAAATGTGCATACAGTTGTATGCTCGTCCTATGCTAGAGCGTTAATTATCATTGATTCGTTGTAGGTATTTGAGTGAAACTCATCCTGAATATTTCTCATTGAAATTTACCTCGCTTCAGCTATTTACACATAATTTCTTTTCAGGTCTCTAGCTCATCTACAGAATCCCGCGACTGACAAAAAACATCTGAGATGTCAAGAAAGTTGCACTCAAACGTCCGCTTGTGGATATCAGAAATACAGTAGCCAGTTTCAGTGTTTTGCTTGTGAATAAGAGAAAAAGTTACATAGGTTGTGTTTAAATAATAGCTGTGGAGCTATCACTGTCCACTGTCGGTGATAGTTTTCCGAATTTCTTTATTACTTGTAAAATTAATCTTCCAGTCTCAAATGGAATACTGCAGGTGCTTAGGACAATTCTCTCATTAGTAGCCTAGAAAGAAAGTAGAGCTGGATACTAGGTGTATACCTATGAAATGAGACTTTCCGCTATTAGTCTATAGATGTCGCTAGGAGTATTTGCAAATGTTTTGTTTTTTTCGTCATCTGTCAACAATATTCAGTGCATTGTTTGTTACGTTTCATACAGCAATACATTTTTGTCGCTCTTAAAAATGTCGAATTTCGTGTCTTCAAACTACGATTTGCGGACATTGTTGATTTTCTGTTATCAATTGAGGAAAAACGCTTCTCAAGCTCATCAAATGCTTATAGAAGCTTATAGTGGATACGCTCTAGGTAGAGCACGCTGCTTCAGGTGGTTTGAAAAATTCCGAAGTGGTGATTTTAGCGTGGAGAACGAGGACCGTGGCCGGCCACCGAAAAAGTTTGCGGACGCTGAATTGCAAGCACTGTTGTATGAAGATGATGGCCAAACGCTAGAAATGATGGCAGAGCAGTTGGGAGTGACACAAAAAACCATTCCCAAACGTTTGGAAGACATGGGTATGATTGTAAAGGTCGGAAGATGGGTGCCGCATGAACTGACTGAAAGCCAGCAATAGAACCGAAAAACCACTTGTGAAATGCTGCTCTCCCGGTTCAAAGGGAAGTGGTTTTTGCACCGAATCATTACGTTAAAATGGGTGTATTTCTCCAATCCCAAGCGTAAACGATCGTATGGTCCGCCCGGCCACAAGCCAAAAACAACGACCAAACCAAATCGCTTCGGCCGCAAGGCTTTGCTGTGTATTTTCTGGGATCAGCGTGGTATGATTTGGTACGAGCTATTAAAAAAAGGTGAAACAGTTGACGGTGCACGCTACCAACGACAAGTGGCCGATTTGAACAGCACTATATACCGAAAACGCCCAGAATATGCCGATCGGCACCACAAAGTAATTTTGATGACAATGCACCGCCACATCGAACAAGAGCGACCCGGGAATTGGGTCGTACGTCTCCATTGGGAACGGCTGGTGCATGCGGCTTACTCACCAGGCTTGGCGCCTTCCGTTTATCATTTGTTTGCATCGATGGCCCACGCACTTTGTGAGCAGCGCTTCAATTCTCACGAAGAAGCCAAAAAATGGCTCGATGATTGGTTTGCGGCCAAAGACGGGTAATTTTTTTGGCGCGGCATCCACAAATTGCCTGAGAGATGGGAAAAATGTGTCGCTAGTGATGGCTATTATTTTGAAGATTAAATTTGAAACCATTTTTTGTTAATAAACGGTTGATATTTTCATATGATCTCTGTTAGGGCACTGGCCTTTGCGCATAGGCCACAGTTTTAATATTTTCACAGATTTATGCCACTCCTTCAGAATAAAGTTAAAAATTTTACTTTTAAAATGCAAAGCTTCCAAACCTAAATTTTCCTTCATTGTTTTAATTTTTACTAGACCCATTCAAGCTTTTCAACACCAACCAGTTTTAACGGGCATGACTAAAATTTAATATTAATCGCATCTCCGAGCTTTTCCGTGCACTTTGCTTTCATCTGTTCAGTTCAATACTCCAATGATGCCCATGCGGAATCTACCACAAGACGGCTTGCCGTCGCTTTCTAATGAAGCGAAATGACACGAAATAGCGCCAGCTGTGAATTGTGGTGAAAGTTGTTAACAAAAATTGAAAAAATAAAACTATGCAATGCAGAGGCAAACAAGCGAACATAAAATTTACTTCATGGTAGACACCATTGACGGCGCTGCGTCGACAAATGAAGGCAATTCATAGAACGGCGGAAGCAAAGTTTTTGCAGCAACGGGAAGGAGCATCGTGGCATGCACTTGGGTTGCAACCCGGCAGGAAAGTCCACGGGTACCGAACTAGTTTGTGTGCGGTTATTTGGATTTGGAATTCATGTCTTCATATGTAAAATGTGAAATTTGAAGAAATGAATATGAAAAAAAAATAAATAAAAATAAAAAAAAAGTAACTAACAAAACTAAAAAATTAATAAAAAAAAAAAATTACCAAAAAAATAAAAATAAAAAGTTAAAAAAATAAATAAATAAAACAAACAAAAAATGAAAAGAAAAAAAAAACATTAAAAATAAAAATGTTTAACAAATATTAAAAAGAAATATATTTGTAAATGAATAATTGAAATTAAAAAAAAAGGGGAAAAAAATTAACAATAAAATTAGAAATAAGAAATTAAAAGAGCAAATAAATAAAACAAAATAAACCAAAAAAAAATTTTAAATTAAAAAAAAATAAATGTTAATAAAAACTAAAAATAAAATTTAAATAAATAAAACTAACAAAAGGAATAAAAAAATTAAATAAAAAAAAAAAAAGAAATTAAAAGAAGAAAAAATACTAAATTAAAAAAAAGGAGAAGAAAAAGTAAAAAAAAAAAAACAGAAATACAAATATTTAACAAAAAAACTAAAAAAAAAATTAAAAACAAAAAAAATACAAATTTGAAAAAGAAATCCAAAGGAGAAAAAAATTTAAAACTTTCTTTTTTCAATTTCAAACGTTTATTAACAAAAAATTGTTACAAATTTAGTCTTCAAAATAATAGCCATCCCTAGCGACACATTCTTCCCATCTCTGAGGCAATTTGTGGATGCCGCGCCAAAAAAATGGGCCGTCTTTGGCCGCAAACCAATCATCGAGCCAATTTTTGGCTTCTTCGTGAGAATTGAAGCGCTGTTCGGGCGCCAAGGTCTGGTGAGTAAGCCGCATGCACCAACGGTTCCCAATCATACGTCTCCACCAATTCCCGGGTCGCTTTTGTTCGATGTGACGGTGCATTGTCACATTGTTAGTTCATGCGGCACCCATCTTCCGACCTTTAAAATCATGCCCATGTCTTTCAAACGATTGGAAATGGGTTTTTGGGTCACTCCCAACTGCTCTGCCATCATTTCTAGCGTTTGGCCATCATCTTCATACAACAGTGCTTGCAATTCAGCGTCCGCAAACTTTTTCGGTGGCCGGCTACGGTCCTCGTTCTCCACTGAAATCACCAGTTCGGAATTTTTCAAACCACCTGAAGCACTGTGCTCTACCTAGAGCATGTCCACCATAAGCTTCTACATATAAGCATTTGATGAGCTTGATAAGCGTTTTTCCTCAATTGATAACAGAAAATCAACGATGTCCGCAAATCGTAGTTTGAAGGCACGAAATTCGACATTTTTAAGAGGGACAAAAATGCATTGCTGTATGAAACGTAACAAACAATGAATTGAATATTCTTGACAGATGACAGACGAAAAAAACAAGACATTTGGGAAGGTTTAAAAATACTCCTAGCGACATCTATGGACTAATAGCTGAAAGTCTTATTTCATAGGTATCTACCTATGGTAAATAAATAAAACTATAAAAAGAAATAAAAAATTACCTAAAAGAAAATTAAAAAAAAAAAAAAATACAGAAAAAATTAAAAAAAAATTATAAATAAATAAATAAAACTAAAAACAAGAAATCAAAAAATTTGCAATCTATATATATAAAAAGAAGTTACATTTCCTTGGTAATCTTATAACTCAAGAACGGGCTAACCTATCCAAACCAAATTTTTAGGCTTTGTTTGGACTATTCAGTAGATGGTTTGTGTTTTAAAATTTTAAGAATCGGATACCAGGGTCTCGAGAAATAGGACAAAACGTGAACCCGGGTAACCCTAGGATGTGTTTGTACAATATGGGTAGCAAATGGAAGCTGTTGATGATTTCTATAGTATAGAGTATTTTTCATACCGTTCCGTGACTAGGGTCTCGAGAAATAGGACAAAACGTGAACCCGGGTAACCCTAGGATGTGTTTGTACAATATGGGTAGCAAATGGAAGCTGCTGATGATTCTATAGTACAGAGTATTTTTGATGCCACTCCGTGACTAGGGTCTCGAGATATCGCCCAAAATGTGGACCCCGGTAACTTAAGGATGTGTTCGTACAATATGGGTAACAAATGGAAGCTGTTGATGATTTCTATAGTATAGAGTATTTTTCATACCGTTCCGTGACTAGGGTCTCGAAATATAATCCAAAACGTGGACACGGGTAACCCTAGGATGTGTTTATACAATATGGGTAGCAAATGGAAGCTGCTGATGGTTCTATAGTACAGAATATTTTTGATGCCGCTCCGTGACTAGGGTCTCGAGATATCGCCCAAAATGTGGACCCGGATAACTTAAGGATGTGTTCGTACAATATGGGTAGCAAATGGAAGCTGTTGATGATTTCTATAGTATAGAGTATTTTTCATACCGTTCCGTGACTAGGGTCTCGAGATATAATCCAAACGTGGACCCGGGTAACCCTAGGATGTGTTTGTACAATATGGGTAGCAAATGGAAGCTGCTGATGATTCTATAGTATAGAGTATTTTTAATGCCCCTCCGTAACTGGGGTCTCGAGATATCGCCCAAAATGTGGACCACGATAACTTAAGGATGTGTTCGTACAATATGGGTAGCAAATGGAAGCTGTTCATGATTTCTATAGTATAGAGTATTTTTCATACCGTTCCGTGACTAGGGCCTCGAGATATAATCCAAAACGTGGACCCGGGTAACCATAGGATGTGTTTGTACAATATGGGTAGCAAATGGAAGCTGCTGATAATTCTATAGTATAGAGTATTTTTAATGCCCCTCCGTAACTAGGGTCTCGAGATATAAACCAAAACGTGGACCTGGATAACCCTAGGATGTGTTTGAACCACATGAGTATCCATTTCGGCAAAAATGTAAAGCAATTATGGATTTAATTGTGAAATTATATGTATTTGGGGAGGTGCGTTGCCATATGTACTCCATCGAATGGCAGAAAAGGGGATTGACGCACGCACATATACTAATTTGGCTGGTACATAAAATAACTCCGGATCAAATCGATAGCCTTATATCAGCTGAAATTCCTAACCACACTGCTGATCCTGGGTTATTTCAAGTTGTCGTTATACATTACATTTCCTTGGTAATCTTATAACTCAAGAACCGCCGACCCGATTAACACAAAAATTTTAAAGTTCTTTTCTATCTTTAAGGAGGTAGATTGTGTGAAGTTTGATTGAAATCGGTGCAGCCGTTCCTGAGTTATGACATTTTATGTGAGTAATGGTTTCCTCTCATACGAAATGCCTGTATGGGAAAAACAATAACAAATACACAGCCGCTTATGAGCGTTTCTGTTGTACTGTTGTGGTTGTAAGTGTATTATGTTAATATTAATTTTGGGCGAAAATATAATAAAAACTCGAGCATTCAAGGAACTGGAAAAACATTTTTAACTTTATTTATTTTAGCATAATTTATTTAGCGTAAAAAATTGAAATGGAAATTAAAGAATCGAAGTATAATTACAAGTTTTTATCGGCTCTTTCACCTTACCTGTATATAGGTGACCACCACAATCAAATTTTACAAAAGTACAGAAAAGGCTATTGTGGCATCTTTAGAAATTATGTTGAATGAAAAAAATCAACTAATTCAACTGTTTAAACATTTTACGAGTTCTATAAAGAAAACTTAATATGAAAAATTTCTTGCGATATAAAAAAAAACATTTTATGTATGGTGGTGCGAAGCCCACTGGGTGATGCTAGTAAATAAATAAAAATAAAAAATTAAAAACAAAATAAATAAAACAAATAAATAAAATAAAAATTTTAAAAAAATGCAAAATTAAAAAAAAAATCAAAAGTGTTCAATTCCAAGTTGACTCATTTGTGTTGCTCTTGAAGATTCGGTCACTATCGACACTAGTTCGCGCTTGATGTTACTAGGATTCATTACCTGCTCTTTCATTACTACTGAAAATTCGCCACTTCCGCACCTGTGAACATACATATGCACACACACACTTATGCGCCAACACCCGCTCGATGGCATCCAAGAAATAGCCGCAGACGTTATTGCGGCCGCATGGCTGCTCTTGCCGCAGACGCTACCTACCCAAACAATATCTGAAGTTGGAGCAAATGATAAAAAATTGCCGTGAAGATGAACTGCGCAAACGATTGGCAAACTTCGACAAACTGCAACAAACAACAACTACACCAGAAACTAGCGCTTCCTCTTCACATGTGAATTTCTTAAGTTTCCAATTAAAAGCTCAAGTTTAATGAATCGAGAATTGAGTGGTGCGTCGATGTTGTGGCTGCATTCATCTGCTCTGCACGCGAATCGCTTGTCTATGTGCACTTAATTTATTGCTTGTTTGTGTTAGTTGGTGAGTTGCAAACTTCGAGTAAGTAAATAATTTCTTCTTCTTTTTACTGTCATTCTTTATTAGTGAAGCGTGAGCGCGTTAAGCTTTTAATGCACCATAGCAAAGCTCAAATTCATTAGGCTGATTGGGGTTTCGCTTGAAATAAAAATAAGAAAAATGTAATTCGGCAAAGGTGTGAATGTTGCAATTTTGTTGCCAGTTTTTAGGCTGGACCGCAAATTATACGCCATGGCATTAAATCTTAGGAAGCGAAAAATTGTATGCTTCACACGAAGAGCTGCTCAGTGGGATCTTATAAAATACGTGATTGGAAGGAGAATATTGACTTAGGTGTCACAGGGGATACCAAGACTCGATTTTAATATTCATGTTTAAAGCCAAGTTTTAAGGTTTTAAGGCCGGATGGTGACTATATCAGTTGAGGCGTCACTTGGAGTGTTTGAGAGAAATATTCTGCGGAAGATTTTTGCCCTTTACACGTTGGCGACGGTGAATATCGCAGGCGATGGAATAATGAGCTGTATGAGCTGGGTCATGTCGTCCGAATGAATACAAACGCTCCGGCTCTGAAAGTATTCGATGCGGTGCCAACTGGTGATAGCAGAGAAAGAGGAAGGCCTCCTCTGCGTGGGAAAGATCAGGCGGAGAAGGACTTGGTTTCACTTGGTGTTTCCAACTGGCGCCGGTTAGCACGATAAAGTTGGTCAAAATCGCGTAGGCTATAATCGCGCCAATCAAGAAGAAAAAGATCCAACTTTAACATCTTTAAAAATATCGATTTTGGTATTTGGTTCGATGGTTTGGAACTCACGTCACCAAATTTCCCCAGAAAAGTCTGGAATATATTCGAAAGCAGTTTTTACTTTTTACCCTAAGATATTTTTTATAAGAATATTCTGTGGAAATATGCCGGGGTTTTCAAAAGACGCGCCTAGATGTGGTTTTAAAATAATGCATCTAAAAATTTAGATTCTTTCAGGTTTCACTACTTTTATTCCAAATACGGCTCTTAGTAATTATTTTTAAAAAATTGCATCATTTAAATGTCCACCAAGGTCACGTCTACATCTACAGGTAAAATTCGGAAAACAGTCGATTCATGAATGCCTAATTGTTGAGAACGTTGATATATCAGTGCTTAAGATGGTTCAGCAATACTTTGCTCTACAGCAAAAATATTGTCAACAGGACGTCCAGTTTTTTGTCTGCCAGCCCTTCTTTTATTCCATTCTATCCCCAACAGAACCAATTTGTAGAAATTTGTTCATCAACCTTTAAATTTGACAAGAAAAAAAGATTCATTATTTTCTCGGTAAATGGCTGTAGGGATCGATATCTCGTAAAATATACAATAGATAAATTAATTTTAGGTTTATGCCTTTTGTCAAGGTGACATTTCACACTAACAAATTCGTTTGCTGTTTTTTGTTTGTTCCATTCAGTTGTGAGTCACAGGGTGGGTGGCAACAATGGGGTTGATTTCTCGTGAAATCCAAACAACCCTTTTTTTCTGTTGATATCCAAACCCGAATATTTTCTCTCGTACAATTAGGTACTTTGGAGCATGCATCAGCTCGTCTGCAAAATATGGCTACCAGAAAGCATGCCCGACGATTGGAATCTCAGTGTTCTTTGTCCTGTACTGAAGAAGGGTGGCCCGACGATCTGCACCAACTACCGGGGCATCAGTCTTCTAACCATCGCTTGCAAGGTCCTGTCTAGCGTCCTATGTGGAAGACTTAAGCCGTTTGCCAACACACTGACCGACCCTATCAGTGCGGCTTCAGACGGGGTAAGTCCACCATCGACCAGATTTTCACATTGCGCCAAATCCTGGAAAAGACCCATGAAAAACAAGTCGACACCCATCATCTCTTTGTCGACTATAAAGCTGCGTTCGATAACCCGATAAGGGATTGCCTGTACGCCACCATGTCTGAGCTCGGTATACCAGCGAAGCTCATACGGCTTTGCATAATGACGTTGAGCAACACAACCAGCTCTGTCAAGGTAGGAAATAACCTCTCCGAGCCATTCAGTACCGTTCGAGGTTTCAGACAAGGCGATCCACTGTCATGCAACCTCTTCAACTTCGTGATGGAAGGGGTGCTCCGAAAAGCAGGTGTTCATCGTAATGGCACTATTTTCTACAAATGTGTCCAGCCGACGGCATTGACATTATCGGCCGCCGTAAGCGAGATGTCACCGCTGCGTTTTCTGCTATCGAAAAGGAATCTTCACGAATTGGTCTCGCGGTAAACGAGGGTAAAACGAAGTATATGCTATCTACAACGCGGAATACACGGCGTGTAGGAACGCACGTCATTGCGGACAACTATACCTTCGAAGTTGTGCCAGAATTTATTTATCTTGGCACCGCCGTTAACAGCAACAACGATATCAGCCTGGAAATCAAACGGAGAATCACTCGTTGTAATAGGTGTTACTATGGGCTAACGCATGACCAAACTGACACTTTACAAGACGCTCATCATACCCGTGTTGCTTTATGACGCAGAGGCATGGGTAGTGTCACAAAGGGTTGTATCCGCTCTTGGGGTGTTCGAGAGAAAAGTTCTTTGTAAGATCTTCGGTCCTGTGCGCGTTGGCGAAGACTACCGTTCAAGAATGAACCACGAGCTGTATGAGCTCTATGCCGACATTGACGTAGTTCAACGCATCGCCATCCAACGTCTGCGCTGGCTATCGCATGTCGTGCGTATGGATGAAGAAGCTCCTTCTTTGGTGTTCGAGGGCGAAGTCCAAGGGAGCCGGCGCAGAGAAAGACCATGGCTCCGGTGGAAAGACCAGGTGGAGGAAACCCTATGCTCACTTGGTGTACAGAATTGGAGAAAGCGCGCGCGGAGCAGAGGCGCCTGGAGAGAGCTAGTGAGGTCGGCCGTAACTCGGTAACGGGTTGTTATGGCCACCTAAGTAAGTAAGTAAGTACAATTAGGTACTTTAGGCATCTTTCTTTGGAACCATCTACAAAAAAAAAAAACGAACTTAAGGAATCATTTCGATCATAATACTAAGATTTTAGCATTTATTTGACATGTAAGATTCAATTTACTATCATCTCTTAATAAATAATTGACAAGGGCAAACCTCTAAGTTTCTATCCAGCTGATTAACTTCTCCTGAAGATTTACAGTTTCAGATATCGACGCACAGTGGGCATCGTTTGACAAATTTTGTTTAAAAATGGCTCCAGGACCCAATTTTTGACCAATTTTAATAACTTTTATATCAAAATGCTCGTAAATGATTTGACGTGAAATTTTATTGTATTATATCAAAACATACCTAAAAAAATTCAGAAAAACTTTAAAAATAAAAAATTTTATGTATTCAAATCCGGTTTGGCATTTTTAATTGTAGTTCTCATCGACGGAAATACATCACGGCAAGCACCCGAATTTGCAAGAAACTAATTTTTTTAAAGAACAAACCTAAAATATTCACTTAAAAATTTTCAAAAAATTTATTTATACATTTTTGGGGTTGCTGAGTCCCATTATCTATTTGTCCTTGCGAGGTCAAATCAAAGGTTAATTCAAAATCAAATCAAAAAAACGGAAAGTGAAATTTATAAAACTTATATACGCTAATGAAATTTATAAATTAAGTTAAACATGTTTAAGAAAGTTTTATTATTATAGTAAATTTTGCTCTGTAAATTTTTCCGAAAGTCTTGTTTGGTGATCTTAAGATTTTCAAATTGAATTTGCTGGTTATTGAGAAGTATTTAAAAACGAAAATTACCATCAAAAAATTCCTTTCTGGGTATTTTCGGATATGATAATTTAAGTCTGTAACTTTTTTTAGTATTACAAATCCTCGTGATGGCGCGATTTAATGCAAAAAAACTCCTCATGTTGACAGGTTTTTTGGCAAGGAGGGTCGTAAAGTCAAGTCGCAAATATTTCTCCGAGACCAACAACTTTAAAGTAAAAGTAAAACAACATTTGAAATCGTCAACCTGGAAAGCTGAGAAACTGCTTTTCTGTATACAAGGTGGCGTCAAATTAATCATCCAATTTTGTTTTTGAATAACTTTTTCACTCAATACAACAAAAAAAAATGGGAGTAACGATGTCTGCTTTCACATTTTCCTCAGCAAAAAAACAGGAAATGTTATACAGTTAAGTATCACAAAATACTTGATTCTTGACAGATATCGATTAGTTGTTGCAAACTTTGGTGGGCAGCCACTGAATACTTCAGTTAATCTTTTAACCAAAAAGGTTAGATTATATATATATAATTAGCGCTTACACCCTTTTTGGGAGTTTTTGGCCGAGCTTCTCCACCAACTTACGGTGTACGTCTTGCTATTTTCCATAAATGGAGGGGCCTACAGTTTTGAGCCGACTTCGAACGGCAGATATTTTTTATGAGGAGCTTTTTCATGGCAGAAATATATATTCGTAAACTTCATTTGGTGTTTCACGGAGATCCGAACCTACGTCCTCCCAATTTCGAGTGGTAGTCACGCACCAATCCATTCGTCTACGGCGCCCGCGGTTAGATTGCTTGCGGTAAAGAACTTACCCCTGCTTTGAAGTTCACAATGCCCAAGTTATCGGCTGCAACGAAGAAATCGTAATCCATATTGTATACCTCCAGGTGCTGCTATAGAGCAATAAACTGGTAAAAAAATATATATTTGACCCTCTTGTATTGAGCACTGCAGCAATTAAATATTTATAATAAATAATAAAGATTTTCTGTACTAAATCTCCTTTAATTTCATCTTCCTCATATCCTTTTGACGTGATAACGTCTTATAATTCGATTTAGCCGGCGCCACGCACGAAAAAATGTGTCCTTATCTTGCTCAATAGTCGTTACCTTGCTCATGCGTCGTTACCTTATTTGAGTTGCAAGCGAGAGCGTGGAACGAACGACAAAGAGCACAGTCGGCCCCTGCGTTCGGCAACGTTCGACATCTGGCCCACTTGAGTGGGCAAATATATATGTATGTATATGCGCATATGTATATAAATTCACATATTTGTATTTGCATATGCCTTCTTCCTGTGTGCATGGTAATGAACCATTTCTCCGTTGAGAATAGGACGATGATAGAAAAAGTAGGAAATGAAAGGGAGTGTTGCGAGTGTAATGTGTCTTCAAAAAGGCAAATCGATGATGGTGCCTCTTAGTGTTGTTGACTTATTAACGTCTGGTGTACAATCGAAATTGAACATATCTTTCATTAATTTGATAAATGTTTCGTAATTTTTCACATTTGTGTAAATGTAACTTGATCAGTTCCATTGTGATTCCATTTACCTCCTTCTCTATATCCATACAAAATATCTATAAAACAAATAAAATAAAAATTTTCTTTTGAAAACTGCAACCATTCCATCATTATTTTCTTATGACGTTGTCACGTTAAACTATCGTCAGTAAACCGACTTTACAGACAACCTCTTTCTTATATACCCCTTTTCTCTCTTTCTTTTAAATAAAACATTCGCGTTTTTTTACAAAATTCGTTTGCATCTTCAGCGGCATTTTATTCGATTGCTTATGAAAAAAATATACAAAAGTGAATAATCAAGCTCTACAATAATTAACTTATCTACTCGTATTTACAAACTAATCAAACTGGGAAATAATAGAAAAATTTATAAATTGCAAAGAAATTTTTAGAAATAAATTGAAGTAAGTATATAAGTATAGGTAAGTATATCGAGTGGTATGCATTGCGATATGAGTTACTGCGTATCGAAGAAATAATATGCGCATTTCTGTTTGCTCGCATTTCCATAATAAAAAAACGCCACATGAATATAAATTTAGCAGAAATTAGAAGCCATAAAAATATGAATATTAAAGACGACGCAAAAGCGATTAGGTATTTTATAGAAAATCGGCATTGAGATACATCGCACAACGCGGGCGGAAGTGGAAAGAAGAGACATCAAAAGACGGAAGAGACGAGAGTTGCGTATAAATCGTGTTTTAGGCGATGAGCCTAATTCGTTTTGTTAAATTTATGAATAACCTAAGTAATGTGCATGTGTGTGTGTGTGTATGAGCTTATAGGTCATATTGATAACGAAGCAGCGACGATGATTATTTTACGCTTGTTGGTACTTATTCATATTTATGGTCGAATGTCAATCACTGGATTCTTTATTTTACTCGGTATTTATTTTTTGTTGTACACTATTTATGTATATATCTTTGTATGTATGTATGTATACATATATCTATGTGCCTATGTGTCTATGTGTATTAATACGCGGACATACACTAATCGACGATTGATAGGGGGATTTTTTTTGTTTGTTTGTTTGTCATCACAGTCAATATTTGTGCATTATAAAATTAAAAAAAAAACATCTATGAAACAAATTTAATTAAATAAAGATAAAAAGATTAAAATTAAAACAAAATTAGTTATAAAAATACAAGGAAAAATGAATAAAAAATATTAAACTAAAATTAAAAATAAATAAAAGTATAAGTAAAAATAAAAATATAAAAATTTAAGGCAAAAAAAACCAATAATCAAAAACAAAATTTAATAAATCCCAAAATAAAAGAGAAGAATAAAAATACCAAAATAATTTATTAAAAAGAAAGAGGTTAATTAATTAATATATGGAACTAAAAAACAAAAGTAAAAATAAAAATTAAAATTTTAATACCAAACATAAAAACGAAAACAATAAAAATGAATAAAGCTACAAAATTAGAGTACAAGCAAAAATTAAACTAAAAATAAAAGAGAAAACTGGTACCAACAAAATAAATGTAAAGCCCAAAAATAAGAATGCTAACTCAACAGTAAAAGCAATGCAAGCAATGCAAAATTAAACTAATTATTTAAAAAATAAAATAAATAAAAACATGGATATACAAAATATTGAAACAAATTTAAACCATAAGCAAAATAAAAACAAAAATCAAACAATAAAAAAATAAAAGACGAAAAAAATGAGTGAAACAACTAAAACTAAAGCGATAGTGAAAATTTAAATCACTATACAAAATGAAAATAATAAATAAAAAAAAAATTAAAATACAAAGCAAAAAATAAGAAAAATTTACAATAACAAAAAGCAAAAACAAAAACTAAATTAAAAGCAAAATAAAAATCAAAATAAAAATAAAAATAAAATTTAAAATCAATACGCGAGATTCAAATAAATAAT
Source organism: Anastrepha fraterculus (assembly GCA_037575425.1). Lineage (NCBI taxonomy): Eukaryota > Metazoa > Arthropoda > Insecta > Diptera > Tephritidae > Anastrepha > Anastrepha fraterculus. The sequence continues at coordinate 11,492 of JAYXIM010034001.1, read as the reverse complement.
AAACAAAATAAATAAATAAAAACATGAAAGAAAAAAAAAACATTAAAAGGAAATCGAAGTATAAAATATGTAAAATATAATAATAAATAATAAAAATAAAATGTAAGAAAAAGATTGAAACGAAAAACAAAATAAATAAACAAAAATAAAAATTAAAATACAAAATATAAAAATGAAATCGAAAAAATACTTACTTACAAAAACCAAAAGATTAAATGCAAGGAACGGATAATAAATGTGAATATACAAAATTAAAGTGCTTATTTAAGGGGTTATACACCTTATGTTGGACTAAAAAATCGAAATTTTTCTATGGCATGATATTCTTTATCATCTTAAAAATATAAATTCAAAAAATCATAGAGATCGGAGCACTAGAACGAAAGTTACAGACCCTGGAAACGCGCGACTTTATCCCTAAATGAAGTGCACGCAAAACTTTAGGCGCGATTATCTTGAAGTAGCGTTTTTTGAAAATTACCGTTGCGGGGATCATTATTTATCAAAAACTATTTGACCGATTGACCTCGTGAATCTGAACGGTTCACTTTTTATAAATATTTGCATAGTTCGCTGGAATTAATTTTTTTTTTAATTTTTCTAACCCTCAAAAATCGTTCATTTTGGTGCAAAGCGGTCTTCATATCGAGAAAAAATTTTTGGGTAAATGAACCGTTCAATCTGAAACTAAAAACATTTTTCTACAATAATCATTTAATTTTTTTGATTTCAGTTGAGTTGCTCATGCGCTACCGTGATCATCGCAAGCCTCTTCTAAAAAACGGCGTTTCGGGGGAGATATCAACAATAAATAATAACATTAAAATGAAAACACCAAAATGTATTCTTCGAGAGTTGCGCTTCAGTATGATATATGCCTCATTTGAATAAAAGTTCTAAAACATATTAAAAAAAAATTATAACAATCACCATTTTTTCGGGCTCACAAGGTATATAACCCCTTAAAAGAAAAAAAAAAAATTATGGAAGTAAAAAAAATATAAAGGAGATAAAAATACAAAATAAAATATCAGAATCCAAAATAAAACCAAAAATAAAAAAATTTAATATTAAATTACACGAGAAAATTAAAAAAATTCTAAAGAAAGTAAAGAAAATTAAAATACAAAAAAAAAAATAAAATTGAATACTAAAATTTCAAGGTATTATTCAAAACTGCAAAAATTTAATTTTAATTCAAATAGATAGATGACGGTAGATACCTATGAAATGAGACTTTCAGCTATAGTCCATAGATGTCGCTAGGAGTATTTTTAAACCTTCCGAAATGCACTGTTTTTTTCGTCTGTCATCTGTCAACAATACTCAGTTCATTGTTTGTTACGTTTCATACAACAATGCATTTTTGTTGCTCTTAAAAATGTCGAATTTCGTGCCTCCAAACTACGATTTGCGGACATTGTTGATTTTCTGTTATCAATTGAGGAAAAACGCTTCTCAAGCTCATCAAATGCTTATATGTAGAAGCTTATGGTGGGCATGCTCTAATTAGAGCACAGTGCTTCAGGTGGTTTGAAAAATTCCAAAGTGGCGAACGAGGACCGTGGAGAACGAGGAGCGTGGTCGGCCACCGAAAAAGTTTGAGGACGCCGAATTGCAAGCATTGTTTTGGGAAGATGATGATCCAACGCAAGAAATGATGGCAGAGCAGTTGGGAGTGACCAAAAAAACCATTCCCAAACGTTTGAAAGGCATGGGTATGATTTTAAAGGATGGGTGCCGCATGAACTGACTGAAAGGCAGCAATAGAACCGAAAAACGACTTGTGAAATGCTGCTCTCCCGGTTCAAAAGGAAGTCTTTTTTGCATCGAATCGTTACGGGTGATGAAAAATGGGTGTATTTCTCCAATCCCAAGCGTAAACGATCGTATGGTCCGCCCGGCCACAAGCCAAAAACAACGGCCAAACCAAATGGCTTCGGCCGCAAGGCAATGCTGTGCATTTTCTGGGATCAGAGTGGGATGATTTGGTACGAGCTATTAAAACCAGGTGAAACAACAGTTAACGGTGCACGCTATCAACGACAATTGGCCGACTTGAACAGCGCTATACACCGAAAACGCCCAGAATATGCCGATCGGCGTGAGAAAGTAATTTTTCTTGATGACAATGCACTGCCACATCGAACAAGAGCGTCCCAGGAATTGGTGGAGACGTACGATTGGGAACCGCTGGTGCATGCGGCTTACTCACCAGACTTGGCGCCTTCCGATTATCATTTGTTTGCATCGATGGTCCATGCACTTTCCGAGCAGCGCTTCAGTTCTCACGAAGAAGCCAAAAAATGGCTCGATGCTTGGTTTGCGGCCAAAGACGGCCAATTTCTTTGGCGCGGCATCCACAAATTGCGTGAGAGATGGGAAAAATGTGTCGCTAGCTATTGCTATTATTTTTAACATTAAATTTGTAACCACTTTTTGTTAATAAATGTTTGAAATTGAAAAAAAAGGTTTCATTTCACAGGTATCTACCTAAAGTATTTAAAGAAAGTGGAGAAAACTCATATTAACAAGGAGATAAATGCAAAAAATTCTAACTGCATTTATTTGTTATTCAAAAATTAAAAACAGGATTAGGAATTTAGAAAAAAAATGTACAAGGAATATTTCGTAATCTCTTTTACAGTTCCACACTCCCAAGTAGATTTTTGTTTACTAAAAAAGGCGCCATTGACGAGTCGAGGTTTGAAATTTAGAATATTTTATATAATTGAGATTAAATAATAGAAATCCCAGGAACAGCTGCAATGGCTGCTTACCCAGTGGCAGCTAAAAATCGTTAATTAGAAGTTCCAAATTGGGTGCTGGGATGCTACTGATGTTGTGGAACAGATGAGTGATACCTATCTCAGTATCCTGTCTAACTTAGCATGCAGTTTTTGGTAATTCCAGTTAAAGTTTTTAGCATTTACTTAATTTTTATACTATTTAGAAGAATGGAAAGTATTAAAGAATATTGAAAAAACAATATAACCAAATCAAAAGTTATTAAAAAAATTTTAATTTTTAAAGGTTTTTAAAACATTCATTGCGAAGCTTTTGATTCCTATTTTATATACTTATTAAAAATCGGCCTGAAACTAAATTTAAAACTTATATGGAATTTGTGAATAATATTTACATAAATATTATAAAACAAAAAAATTCAAAATAAAAATTGTACGAATTAAAAATAGTGATTAAAAAATGAGAAAAAGTTTTGAAGATATAAATAAAAAGCACTAAAACTAAAAATAAACTTAAAAAACAATTACACATAACTAAGGTGTAGTTAAAACTATGGGAAATCGTTTTGCGTTTCACGCATTCACTTCTTCAGCATTCGCTGGCACAGTCGTATGCTCGGGCAGGGGCACAGTTGTAGTGTCCTCCATATTCGCTTCGGTATTCGAATTTGAATTCGAATTCATATACCAATGAGACATGGAATCCACATCCGTATTCGCATTCCCATTCACATCTTCAACTGCACTTACATTCTCATGTACACCCCCGTCGGCATCTCCGTCCCCTTCAGGCTTATAAACCGGATGTATATTCGTAATTATCACAGATGAATCTTGATTCACATTCGAATTCGTGCTAATCGGCGGATTCGTGTGAAAATTTGGTATCAAAATCGTATCGGCATTTGGCTGTGCTGGTGCTGAAGGTGGCGGCGCCAGCGTTGGCATTGCCACGGTCGCAGTGGCTGGCGTCGGCATGAAGTTTGGCAACGCCGCATAGACAGAATGTAGCGCACTATATGGGCGCACATTTACATTTACACGTTGACTGGCGCTGCCAATTGTATTCGAATTTAAATTCGCATTCGAAATCGAATGGAAGTTCATATTTAGGCGCGACTGCATATTTGAGCTCCTTTGTTGATGTTTTGCCTCCAATTGTTGCTGTTGTTGTTCATGTTGCTCTTGTACTTGCTGCTGTTGTTGTTGGTGTTGTTGTAATTGTTGAAGCTGTTGCTGTTGTTGTATTTGCTGTTGCTGCAACTGCGCACTCAACTGTTGTATGCTCGCATTGATTTGTTGCGTTTGCTTTTGCTTATAATTCTCCACGCGTCGAATATTCCTTACAAGGCGATTGTACACGAGCGACTTGACATCGATCGCCCATAAAAAGTCCAAATGATTGAACTTCTCCATGGGCACCAAATATTTGTCAATCACATTGGGCAATTCGCGTGCCAAACGATCGACACCCGTTGTCGACACCAGCATATCGTTCATCGAATAGTAGAGTGCTACCGGCACCTTCACCTTGGACAGATCGTAATCGGGCGGTGTGATGCGATTGTATTCGAGTTGATTGCGTAAGTAGCCGCGATCGAATTTGCGAAAATGGCCCGATTTCATGAGTTGTCCGAAATGCTCGAGTTGTTTTATGGATGCGCCCGAAGGTGTGTGGCTTAGCATGACGGGCAGCATCGTCTGAAAGTTAATATATTAGAAGAATGAAGTTGGTGTAAGTAAAATTTAGAATGCAAGAGATTTCGATTTAGTCAATAAAGTATTTTTTACAAATATTTATAAAATTAATTATAGGCCACAGTAATTTTTTTTAAGTTTCGGGAGTCTAAATTCATTATTGAAATATGATTTTCAAGCGCAACTATTAGGAAAAAAATAAACGCAACCAGGCAGGTGGGTAAAGGCTCCTAATTAAAAAAAAAAATTATGTTAAAAAGGTACTTTACATTTCAACAAATATTGGAATAAAATTCACGACCGCAGATGAAGCACACCTCAGTCATAGCAATAGAGTAAGAAGTAACATCTTTAATAATAATTCACAATACATATTAGTTTGAGGAAAAATATAAAAATGCCGATAAAATCACAAAATAATCGAAGTTGACCGGGATGTTAGTAGTCATATCTTCGCCCAGAAGCTAAGGATCGACCATAAAATAGATCTAAACCATTTGCGCAAAAATTTTACGTAAAAATAATGGATTCCTTTTTCCCTAAACTAATATAAACTACCATTCGGAGTTCACAGAACGTGGGTTCGAATCTCGGTGAAACACCAAAATTAAGAAAAACATTTTTCTAACAGCGGTCGCCTCGGTAGGCAATGGCAAACCTCCGAGTGTATTTCTGCCATAAACAAGTTCCTCATAAAAATATCTGCCGTTCGGAGTCGGCTTGAAACTGTAGGTCCCTCCATTTGTGGAAAAGCAACAAGACGCACACCACAAACAGGAGGAGGAGCTCGGCCAAACACCCAAAAAGGGTGTATGCGCCAATTATGTATATATATAATATAAACAAGAAGAAATTTTGTTGAAAAAAAATTATTTTGCAGATCAGCCAAATTACATTTGAAGACAAAAGACTTAAGGCACAAACTCGAAAATGATCGCATGATTAGTGTGTGAGTTGCCATGCTAAGAAAGGCGTAGAAAGATTTTTATTATTCTCAAACTCATTTTCACAAGCTGAAATTGTGACTGAATATTTATGTCAATCTAGTGAAATAGCGAGTGTAGTCAAATTATTCTCAACTTTGTTTCTCCAAGGCAGAAGAAGTCCTCGGTTTCATAAGCCACCAATAGCGATTCTTATGCTAAGTGCAAGATGTTTGGGAGTTAACAAAGTCTTATTTCACGGAGCTAAATATTATCTCTATTTTTGATCCTGCATAATAAACTATGCTATTTTTACTTTCTTTCAATTGATCTTCTGCTCCTTATACAAAATGATCTCGCTAGAAATACTTCTTTTGGGTATTTTTTTATTCTGCGCACTGAACCATTGCCTAAGTAAGTAGGTAGCTAAAAGTTGCTGTTGGACGTTAAACAAACTCACTGAGGCCATTGCGGATCCATTGTGCCATTATAGTAGCAGTTCACCTGATACACCCGTTAAACCATTTTGTTTTGAGTGCAAATCCATTGACCTGACTGACACTTATGTCCCTAAAGTCATCAGTTTCATTCAGGAGCATCTAGTGGCATGCCACGATCCATTGCTTACTCAGGTCGCAGCACACTTGTTGAACCGAATTATTTTCCCCTCAATTCTAGGCTCACTACATTGTGCGCCAAATTAAGGGCAGCTGATGACGGATTGGAACTCATTAACATTTTTTGAAAGTACACTTATCTAAGAGCATAATCTCAGCTGGTGTTGTAAGAACTACTAAGAATTATTTTATGATCACAAAATTCAAAAAATCTAAATTTTGTAAATCCAGACTATTTTTATACACCTAAATCTCACTCCTTCTGTGTTTATGAGAAGCTATTCAAGCTTTGTCCCTATGATTGGTCGTAACAATAAATAGAAAAACAATGTAAGCAAAATATATCTTAAAATTGGAAATTTATGAGCGAATGTTGAAAGTGTTTAAACCTTTTATCAATTTGATTAGTAGAAATACATATTTTCTTGCTGAATTCAAACGTAGTCATACAAGCCTTGAAGACAATTTAGGTCAAGGATGTTTAAAAACAGTGACAACTACAGAAATTATAGAAAAAAATATAGGGGTTGGAAAACCGTCGACTCACCGAAAGAGATTTAGTAGAAGCCCTAGGCATCTCATTGGGCAGTGTAAGCAATATTTTGACTGAAGTATTCAGTTTCAGACAGCTGTGAGCCGCATTCGCTAACAATAGAATAAAACCACATTTGAATGCGACTTTCTCACCTAAATTTAGAGCATTTTCAAAAGGATAAAGTGAATTTTGAGCATTGATTCATCCCTATGGATGAGGCTTGGGTCTATCACCATGATTCCAAATTGCAACAAGAGGCTAAAGAGTCGAGTGAACATTTACTTCGGCTCCGAAATGAGTTCGTGTCCAGAAATCGGCCAAGAAGGTGGTAGCATCGGTTTTTTGGAATATGAAAGACATTTTGTTTGTGGATTACTTGCACACTGGTTAAACAATAAATTTTTAAATCTCTGTGTAACCTTTTAGATCAGCTGAAAGAAAAAATGAGTGAAAAGATACCCAGTTTACCAAAGAAAAAAATTCGTTTTCATCAGGATAATGCGCCGTTTGGCAATGGCTAAAATCCATAAATTAAAGCTCGAATTGGTGGAACATCCACCATGTGGACCAAACTTGATACCTAGCGACTTTCATTTGTTTCCAGACGTAAAAAAAATCTTGCGTGGAAAGCGTTTTCCATCAAATGATGAGGTCATAACAGCTGTGGAGGCGTATTTTGCAGCCCTTCCAGATTCTCACTTCAGGGATGGAATTCATAAACTGGAATCTCGTTTGATCTCCCGGGAGACTATACAGAATAATAAAGCGTATTTCAAATCATAAAATGTGTTTATAATAAATCTTTCACAGAATTTTGACTCCATGAAAAATATATTTTAGGAAATTATTAAGTGATTCGCCGCCACAGCTGAATGGGGTGGTGTGTGAGTTGCACAGGTTCGAAATTACGGGCATGAAATAAATGATAGAAACGTTTTTTAATAGCGATTATGAAAAAAGCCCCATAAAAAATAGCTGCCGTTCGGAGTCGCCTTAAAATTGTAGGTCTCTCCATTTGTGGAGCAACAACCAGACGCACGCCACAAATAGGAGGCGGAGCTGAGCCAAACACCTAACAGTGTACTCGTACGTGCCAATTTATTTTATTAATTTTTTTTATTTAATTTTCTATTATGTGAAATTAAAATTCTTTATTGATTTCCATAAACTTTTTCTCATCTAAATAACGCTTGCAGGTTGAATATTTTGCTTTGATTTTGCGAATTGATCAATTCTATGATACAAGTTTTTTTACAACCTACAACTACATCACTAATTTCGAATACCAAGTCAACCACTTCAAATGTTATGCAGAAAATTTTGCACAAATGAGCGCACGAGCAAATGTTGAATAATAGCAAAATTTGTAGGTCTTAATGGTGGCAGAGATTCATATGCGCGCTCGGCCCCTGTCATTTCTGACATTTCCTACAGTAATTTGGATGCATAGACAGTCAAGTGGCATTGTTGCTCTATTTACGGCCGCGCTGAATGCAACATAATTGACACACCAATAATGGAGCAAACACCGACGCACGACACCACCAACTGCCGGATGCCCAAAATTGAAAACTGGAGATTGAGCGCTTGCATGCAAATACGTTGAAGCCATGGGCGAAATTCGAAAATGCAAAGCTTGATGCTGAGCGAAATATGCAATGACCTAAACTTACAATAGACTCAATAGTGCAAATAGCAAATACTCATATGAATGTTTGTCCTTATGTAGGCACAAAGATCCATCACTTCTGCCGCCGGCGGCATGAATGTACGAGTGCTGGTAGATTGCGCAATGTGACTGCTGTAGTAAGAGGAGAAATAGCCAATGGATCACTTCACTGCTGATGACCATCAGACGTACTAATATACGAGTATGCGCGTAATTTCCACAGCAGTAGAGCAGCAGCTCATAGATGATACAACAGAAGGGAGGTTCGAGGTTCCTCGCATTATAGCTCGCGATTATGTGGATTCATTTGTTCTTCCAGTTATGCGTTTATTGCGAAAATTGCTATGCTTTGCTTGGTCATACATCTATGCTCTGCGTGTAAATTACGCAATAGTCAACACAAGCAAAATACTAATTTCTATGAGGCAAACAACTAAATTTGCTGCCGCCTACATGCACATATGTATGTACATATGTTTTCGAATAATCCACGGTCTCGTGGTCGCCGATTATTTGTTTATTTTACTATCATACATTGAGGCGGAGCAAAAACTAAAACAAAAACAAAAATAAAAACAATTATATGTTGGTAACACTGTACGCTCGCACACCCATCAGCGAAAGTTAATTTAATGATATTTAGGAATTTTAAGTGACAAAATTGTTGGGGTGTGTACTAAGTGCTTTATGCATTATTTAAATATATGTACATACACACTCGTGTGCTCACGTATATGTACTTGTGTGTGTGGACTTTTGTACGTGCAAAGAAATTGTTTATAACAAAATTATGTCACCGCAGTGAGAGGTCTTTGACATATGGTCGTAATTTGTGATGGCTTGCTTTGATAAAAACAAATTATTCATAAGCAGGGAAATGGCACGATTATCGTATGACGATTGAGCTAAAGTTGCCGCCAGACAGCTGGCAAGTGAAGGCGCTCATATGCAAGCCTGCCTAGTTGCAGGATTTCGAGAAGTAATTGCATGAAAGTTTACGACGCGCACGTCAGGCGTGGCAGACAAGGATACTTAAATAAAAGTCTGTCTGATCGAAGAATTTTGAGAAGTGAAGTGGAAAGTAAAAGGTTGTACGATGCATGAACATTACTTTCTATTTTTGTTCTAAAAAGTGACTTGCATCATAACTTTCTGAAACCACTTTTCGGCTGTTTCACACTTTCCATAAATCTTTTTTCAGTATTTTTTGAAATTAAATTGGTAGCGCGCGATTGTAGCGTTTGTTATTGCTCACCTGCAAAAAGGATATTTATAACACGAAAATATACGAGTATATCTATAACGTTTTTTTATACTGGGTTGCCCATATTCGACGGACCCATGTGTTTTTTTTTTAAATCAAAGAAAAACACAATTTTTTTGATGTTGACGATAATAATCATTTTATTTAGTTCAAGTAGATTTTTTGACATCACTTTTTGGATATGATATCTCTCAAATGGCCGCCTTGAGCCTGTACGGCGTATTGTGCCCGTTTTGCAGCATTTTCCACAGTTTTAGCTAACATTTCGGCTGGAATAGCGGCTATTTCCTCACGGATGTTGTTCTTGAGCTCTTCTATGGTCTTTAGCTTATTAATATAAACCTTTGATTTTAAATATTCCCGACAAGAAGAAGTTAGGTGGCGTTAAATCGGGCTAACGCGGTGGCCAGTCAAAATCAAACGACGAGGAAATAATTTCTTAAAAAAATCGATTGTGGTGCGAGCTGTGTGTGGTGGAGCGCCGTCCTGTTGAAACCAGAACTGCTACATACTCTTTCGACGAATAATTGGCATCACAAAAGTGGCTATCATATCGCGATAACGCTCCCGATTGACGGTAACAGCTTGACCATCTTCATTTTCGAAGAAAAACGGCCTAATAATCGTTTTCGCACTAACGCAGCAACAAACAGTGACTTTTTCGTCGTAAAGAGGTACCTCTTGAATTCGTGAGGATTTTCAGTGGTGTAAATACGGCAATTTTGCTTGTTTTCCGTCCCATTCAATAAGAAATGAGCCTCATCGGACATGATGATTTTGTTCCAAAATTGCTCGTTATCTTCAGCCATTTCGATGACCCTTTGGGTCCATTCCAATCGACGAGGCTTGTCCGCAGGCAACAATCTTTGCGTCAATTGAATCTTATACGGGAATAAATGCAAATCAATGCGGATAATTCATTGTAAAGTGGTCCGAGCAATGCCCAACTGCTGAGAACGGCGATTTTGGGATGTCCTTGGCGACGTCTCAACACTGGCCCGTACAAGAGCAATATTCTCATCCGATCGCCTTGGTCGGTTTCGATTTGGCCTCTTTGGATTAGAAAGAGCATCACCAGTCGAAAACCTTTCGTACAAACGTTTAATGGTGTTCTTAGAAGGCCCACTTTTCACATTATTCAATTTTTTATACCCACGTTGAGTTTTCACAATTAACTTCTTTTGTTGATTGTAAATTTCAACAATTTGGGAGCGCCCGCGTGGCGTGTACTGTTCCATGGTAAAAATCTACTTGGACTGGCGGTTTCAACGCGGTATGTCATTAAGCGATCTGACGTCTCTGTCAAAAGATACAGGGTTACCAGATGGGTCCGTCAAATATGGGCAACCCTGTATATATATATAGTATATAATTGGCGCGTGCACCCTTTTTGGGTGTTTGGCCGAGCTCCTCCTCCTATTTGTAGTGTGCGTCTTGATGTTGTTCCACAAATGGAGGGACCTACAGTTTCAAGCCGACTCCGAACGGCAGATATTTTTATGAGGAGCTTTATCATGGCAGAAATACACTCGGAGGTTTGCCATTGCCTGCCGAGGGGTGACCGCTATTAGAAAAATGTTTTTATTAATTTTGGTTTCACCGAGATTCGAACCAACGTTCTTTCTGTGAATTCCGAACGGTAATCACGCACCAACCCATTCGGCTACGGCGGCCGCCGAACTTTTGTTTACTAAACAAAAAATTGATAGTGCGAAGGAAAGTTTCGTGAAAATAACTTTGGTTGACTAAACCCATACCATACATCACCAATAGGGATGCACTTTTTTTTTTTTAATTTTGTCAATTTTTGCAAGATTTTGGGTGTCTCGATATTGCAATCCCGGAATCACGGGACTATGAGAATTGCTGGTTTAGAAAATCTACGCCATATTTCACCAAGAGAGATGTATATATGTTAGATTTAAAAAAACTGATATTTTCGGGATCTCGATATTACAATTCCGGGTTTACGGGACTGCGAAAAATTGTTGGCTTAGAAAATCTATATCATATTTCACCAGCAGGGATGTTTATTTTTT
>JAYXIM010034000.1:0-23963 GCA_037575425.1 Anastrepha fraterculus | reverse complement strand
TTGCAGGCCGTCTTGTGTATTTTCATAAAATATTGCACCTATCGTTTAGCAATGAGTAATTTAACTTACAACGAGATGGAATGGGAGTGATATTGAAGGGCCAATGCCCTCAAGCTCATTTAGAAGAAATATCCATAGCATTTACGGCGTTTGACGGTTAAGCCGACTTTGGGTAGATTTCTCTTTATTTGGGAGCCTTCTCATCACAGGATTTGTGTGCGTCAATAGTCTGCTTCTGTGTCTTCCGCTAACGCTTCGTATTGTCTCGTTAATAAATAGTATCGATGTCAAGGTCGCGATGCATGTCTGCGTTAGGTATGTGCCAAGGTGAATCTGTCATGGTCCTTACCGGACATTGTTCGTTAGGTGTCCATGTGATGAATCTCGAGATTGCTTCAAATCCTTTCTGCAGAAGCTGTCTGGAGGACAAAATGAAATCAACCCAGCACCTTCTTCTCAACTGGCCTGCTCTGGTGGGGCAAAGATTTAGACATCTGGGCTCTTACTTTTTTGCTAGATCTGCGGATGTTGTGGCTTTAAATATTACACACCTGGTGAATTTCATCAGTGGCTGACAGCGGCTAATAACGAACGTAAATTAACCACTGTTGGTCGTCATTCTCTAATTCCAAGGCTCCTTCTTCTTTTTTTTGTCTTATCTGGTTCCTTTCCCTTTCTTTTCCCCTGTGTGGTATCAGAACGACGAGTTTTGAATATTTGCCCAAGTGCGCCTTTCGCAAGGGCAGCCATTTATCCTAACCCAACCTAACTATTGTACTTTAGACTGGGTTCGTTGTAGTATGCTTAAATAACTTTTTTAGCAGTGCCTTAAGCCCCAATTCCATATTTCCAGATCGGTAAATATATAAATATATATGGAATGCCATTCTAAAATTGTTGAAAAAATTTTGAAATTTTTTTGTTTTTTTATTTGCACAAAGTTTGAAACTTGGATTTATGTACATACATGGCTTTTGTAGAACAACGAACCATCTTCCAACAAGAAAATTATTAAAAACAAATGAGAAACAACTGAATTGTCAAATTGTACCGTTGCCATAGTTATGAAACGCACTGTATATTCTGAATATAACCAAAATCGGCACATACTATACTTCATATTTTCTCCTAGCGGATACACTTTTTCTACAAACAGTTATTTGAAGTAATTATAACCCTCCGTTGGACCCATTTTTTTAAACCACCCGGCTCTGGCCATTTTTCGTCCAGTTCGAGGATACTTTTCAAAAGATTGTATCCATAAATCGATAGAAAATTAAATTCTAGGAAGCTCAAGTCCTTGGCTATAACAGAAATATGTTAAATTCAATGTCCAAAATCGAAGAAGTCTGTCCAGAACCGGGTGCCCAATGGAGGGCTTAATTCGATTGTGGTGCGATTTTTCAGAATATCACGACCACAGCGCCATCTAGCGAGGAACCTTCCCAGACGTACTCAAAGTAACTCACTTAAATTTCATTGTAAGCGGGTGAATGGCTTAGAAGTTTATTAATTACAAGCAAATAAGCTTTAACATTTACTTGAAAAGTAAAATAGTGTTTCGCTGGCTCCCTTTTCATAATTTTTCATTTCTTAGAAAAATAAAAATGCATAAAAGTGTCTATAGATACGCGCTCTGCAAAAATGGTCAACTCTCTTATTGCACACACACGCACACACACATACATACCTTATTTAACTGCTCCGAATTGTAGCCGGCTACCAGGAATAGAATGTTCGAACAGACATCCTGTGTCATTGCATTATCGTGACACACCACCTGGCTGTGGTCCACAAACAACTTTGTATTGGGCATAAATTCAGTAATGCGCAGCATGCGTGTCGCCGCCTAAAAGCAGACATTACAATGTAACAAAGAGTTGTAAACACAAACACAAAAAATATGGCTGGCGGTTAGTAATCTATCACCGTCGCTGTCAATGTGACAGAGCGTACGCACCGTAAGGAAATCCAAAAACACAACCAAAGTACGAAACAGTGGACTTTTCATGTCCGAAATAAATGCTATCGGCGCCAAAGCGTGCATGGATAGAATTTTTTGCGTATACGCAGGCTGCTCCGAACAGAGAACCCAAAAGACAGCGGTGCCCTATGGAAAAGAATTAAAGCTTGTAAGGCAAAAGGAAAAGAAAAAACTCACCACAAAGCAGAGAATTATGCTGTGGGCGGCTATGTAACTCACCTGCGAATGTCCCACGTAGTGCAATTGCTCGTAACCTGTTTTGCTGAGGATGTAATCAATGTTGGCAGGCAAATCGTATTTGCCCATTTCGTGAAAGGTGAAATCCCAGAATTCCTGGTAATCGCTATTGAGGCTGGTGTGATTTTTCGAATAGCGATTGCCACGCGCATTGCCCATCCAAACATCATAGCCCAGATCGGAGAGCATGTAACCTGTTGGCCAGTGGTAAAATTCAAAGAGAAGGCATGGTGAATGAAATGATGGAAGGCAATGAAGTAGGGTGCTGGTGGTTAGTACAACAACTCACACACTCGCATATGCATACAAGATACACGCGAGGATGGCAAAAACACAGAAAGTTAATTAAAAAATCCCCATAGGGCTGAATGCTGCAAAGTTGACGATGGCGTGCAAAAGAACTGACTGTATATGGAAAATGTGAATGCATGTATTTGGAAAATATACAAGTAGGCATAAAGAGTTCGCCATGTAGAGAGAATGGTATAGAAGTTTCAAATGCAAAATAAAAAATTTGCCCTGCCAAGTTGGGCGGAAAGTGAATTTTTGCGACGACAACTCACCCAACCCCGACTTGGGCCCCATTAGCACCCATGTGGCCGATGTGTCCAATATGCCGTGCATCAGCAGCACAGGCTGCGCGCCTCGTTTCGGTATGCGATGCATCTCCAGTATGTAGCCATCTTTTGTCACAACGGTATGCGTCTCCGATGGGTAACCGTACTTGCGTATTAATTTCGGCTGCAATGAGAGGGGAGGAAACAAGAAAAAACAATGAGTGAGTTTTTAGACAGTTGTCAGTGTAGTGATTTATATTTTGGAATTAAAGACTTTAAGGAGTATCCTTCTTTTAACAATTTCTAGTTGTTCTCTGTCTTAAGTGAGCAAATGGCCACGACACCTTAAATGTCATGATTTATTTTTGTTCTCACATCAGGCAGCGTCAAAATAAAGAGTACAACACATATTGATAGGTCTTGACTATTTATTTATTGATTTTGTAATTTGAATTATTTTTTTATAAAAATATAGTTCAGACTACAGCAAGCGCCGTATAAAGCAAAGTTTCAAACTTTGTATCTAATTTGAAAATTCGACCAACTTTCAACAAAATTTCAAACTACTTATTCAGAATATGTAGAAAAATTTCTGGTATGCAGTTTTATAGATCATTTAGTTTAAGTCTAATAAGTCTCAAGTAGATCGAAGGCACACAGATTTTTGAGAATTTGTTTTCGGGCGCGCTCTTGTGAATTTTCTACATTTAAGTGGAAGAAAACACCCAGTTTTTTAGAAACATTTCTGGTATGCAGTTTTGAAGATCATTGAATTTTAGTGCAATAAAGTGCAAGTTTTAAGTACATCAAAAATTTTATTGATTTTTGAGAATTTTTTTTCGGACGAGGTCTTGTGCATTTTCTCATTCATTTCATTTAACACCCACTCCACATATTTTTTATATGGAAGAAAACACCCAACACCATCAGCAGAAAAAAATGTCTGAACCAAAATTCAATGATCTATAAAACTGCGTACCAGAAATTTTTCTAGAAATTCTAAATAAAAAGTTTAAATTATGATAAAAATATGCCCAATTTTTACAAATTTTATACAAAGTTCGAAATTTTCCTTTAACAAGTTTTTGTTGTATTTAACGATACTTTTATAAAGAAATAATTGAAATTAAATAACAATCTGTGTTTTGCACTTTATTTTGACGCTGCTGGTATCTGCGTCGTAGACCTGAGACCATTTCGAGTAACAATTTGCCAGATGATTTTGTGTTAGGCGGCGCTTGACTGAAGTTTCCCTTCAAAGTGTACTTGTTTCTTGATTTTGTTTTACAAATAGAGAGCGCTAAACTGCCACGTAGCGTTGGTTAGGTTTTTATTAATTTATACTTGAAAATGATCCATTGACTTCCAAGGACCATCGCTATTAGAGAAAAGTTTTGTTTCGATCATTTGGGTTCATGTCCACAGAATCGTATCATCGAACCCGGTCCCATTTGGCATGCAGTGGAGAATATAATGGAAGTTTAGAACGAAAGCTTAGAAAGAAAGTGAAATTATGTTTTACCAAGAGGAAAATATCCGCCTTTTGTGAAGGATAGAAACTGTATTATCAGTGAAAGACTTGGGCCAGTACATTTCGTTGAGGGAAAATTGCGGTATTGGGCGCTTCTCAGTTATTTCCTCGCAAGGTAGTGCAACTTGGCAGTCAACTAAGACCCAACTAACGTTTGGGTATGCTGGGGTTCTCGCGAAACTTGCCGGACTGAAAGGCGATCGAAAACACAGGTATAAATGTTTTTTGTTTTTTTATATTGCCATCGAAATCATTCAATTATAAGAGTTTTAAGTTATAAGTTGTTTACATTTTCGAGCCTTCCATTATGTAAATGTTTTATAAAAAACTTAAAGCCTTACATATACAACCACATAAATTAGATAAATAGAAGAAAAAAATATACGAGAAAGTAGTAAATAAAAATAGAAAAATTGCCATATATTTGCAAAAAAAAACAATTTTTTTTTTTAGTTTAGTTAATATCTTGAAAATCTTTCTTTTTATTGAAAAAATATGGCATAAATGAAGTTTAACCAACTTAAGTATTGTACCTTTAATTTAATATTGTATATCGCCTGTTTTAGTCGATTTTCTAGATTTTAGAAATTTTTATGATCTGCCTTTTTTCTTTCATCCAAAACCGTTATTTTTCGATTTTTCGAAAACTATACCAAAAAAAAAGACATTAGGTTGATTTTCGAACCTCGCGACCGATTCTTTATACGTCGGGAATGAAAATCCAGAGTCTCTTACTACTACCATAATTTGATTGGATGCCAATCGAGAAATTATTCTATTGCCGCTGTTGGAGTTGTGCTAATAGCGCCGGTTACACGTGTTCCTCTAATCCCTTGCACGCTTTCCAGTCTTTTGACGTATGCCACTTTATCGCAAGCCGTCCACCATACTAGTGACCATCGAGCATTATTGGTCTAATGACTGTATGTATATGCAATGTGTGAGTGGAGGAGATAAACGCCAAGTATTACCGAGCATTCTTCTGCATGCATATAAGGCACTAGAGGCTTCTTTTCTCTTTCTTCCACATTTAATCTTCATAACAGTTTCCCATCCACAACAATACCTAAAAACCTAGTCGATATTTGTGGTGTCAACTCAACTCCTGCAAGCCTCTGGAATCTTGTACGACGGGTGCCTTTTATATTTCGGGATTAGAGAACAAAAACAAATTTTAATCATCGAAAATCACTTTATTGTTTTTCAAAATATTCTCCGTGAAGATCTATACACTTTTGCATGCGTTTGAACCAATTGTCGAAGCACTTTTGCCACTCTGAATGAGGTACCTCCAAAACATACATTCTGAATGCCGCAACCGCTTCTTCAGGTGTCGAAAAACGTTGACTTCTCAGTTTGTTTTTTACGTACGGGAATAAAAAGAAGTCATTCGGTGCCAAGTCAGGACTATACGGCGGATGACCCATTAATTCGATGTTTTGGGTGCTCAAAAATGCAGTTGTTTGAGCCGATGTGTGAGAGCTCGCATTGTCCTAGTGAAGAGTGATCCGTCTTTGGCGATTGGTTTTCCTGATTTCTTGGAAGACAACTGGCAAACAAATGGTTGTGTACCACTCAAAATTTACTGTTCTGAGTTGTTCTAGTGGTACGGTTGCGACATGTCCAGTTTTTCCGAAAAAACAGGCGACCATTTGCTTGTTGGATTTGGCTCATCTTGAAACACCCATACAGTCGACTGCTGTTTACTTTCGGGCTCATAGGCGTAAATCCATGATTCATCACCTGTCACGATGTCATAGACGTGTTTCGAAGCCCCGCGGTCGTATTTTTTGAGTATTTCCTTCGACCAATCGACACGAGCCTTTTTTTGAGCGATTGACAAATTGTGTGGGATCCAACGCGAACAAATTTTTCTGACAGTCAAATGTTTATGCAATATTGAATGTATGCTGGTCCCACTAATGCCTAAGATTGTCTCAATCTCACGACAGGTCACATGACGATCTTGCAATATCAGTTCGCGCACAGCATGAATGGTTTTCGGAGCAACAACTGATTTTGGATGACCTTCACGAAATTCGTCTTGGAGTGAACTACGACCACGATTGAATTCACCATACCATCGATAAACACTGGTCCCTGATGGAGCTTTATCGCCAAAAAATGAATTAAGTTCATCCATGCAATGTTGCTGAGTTAATCCACGTAGAAAGTTGTAAGAAATAATCGCACGAAAATGTTCACGATTTAATTCCATTTTTGGACCGAGATGAATCTTTTAAGTTACTGTAAACAACACAAAATAGCGCTGGTATTTCAAAACGTTCTGAGTACGTAAAAGCCAAAAAATGTCAAACTTTGCGATACAGCTGTCCGTTGTCAGATTGCAACACCAGGGTTGCCAAATCCCGACATATAAAAGGCACCCTCGTATGAATTGAATGTTTCCAGAAATTTGTATAATCTCTTTTTCTTTAATTATAAACAGTTATTTAGACTCAGTGACCGATGTTTTTATAAGAATTTAAAGTTTTTAGAAATTTCGACGATCTACCCCTTTTTCCTTAATCAAAAGCCGTCAGTGGGCGATATCTCGAAAACTGAGTGACAGAAAAAAAAATTATGTAAATTTTCGAACTCAGCTACCGATTTTTTTATAAGAATAGGATGGTCTGGTTCTTGAGTAAAAAAAATAAAGAATTACACTAGTCTACAAGGAAAATGCACTTTGTTCAAAATGCGTTTTTTAGACTAAAAAATGATAAAAATTGAATGTTTCTAGAAATTTTTACCATTTATCTTCTTTCTTTAATTCAAACTCGTTATTTAGCGATATCTCGAAAACTATGTGGCAGAAAAAGCTAGGTGGATTTTGGGACTCAACGCCCGCTTCTTTATAGGAATTCAATGGTTTGGTTCTTGGGTAAAAAAAAAAAATCATTAATTGCACTAGTTTACACAGAAAAAATTCTTTGTTCAAAATGTGTTCTTTAGATTAATTTTGCGTCACTGAATACAAAAATTAATTTAATTTCTCATTTTTTACATTTTCTCTTTAGTTTGGACGCTAATAACATCACATTTTCGTAATAAGCTTTTCTTTTATTTTAATACATTTTTTTTTAAAAGTTTATCAACTAAAAAGGGTAAACAAAAATTAACACTTTTCGAAAAAGCTTTAAAATATATTTCATTTTTACATTTTTAATAATTTATTTTTGCCATAAACTTTGCACTTTGTCTTCAATTTGAACGCTCTTAGACTGTACATTTTCGTAATAAAATTTTCTTTGATTTTATTGAGACATACTCACTTATTACAATTAAACTACAAAACTACTTAACTACTTTTCAAATATTTGTCATTTAAAATATTCTGTTCACACTAATCAATTTGCTTAAACGAGACTGTCGTGTATTTTATTCCTTGGACACTCTATTTCGCTAATAGATGTTTACATTTTTGATAATTTTTTTTAAGTTCATTACTATTACTAGTGAACAAAAATGAACAGTTTTCTAAAATGATTGAGAATTTTTTCATTTTAGCACTTTTACTTTTTTTTTTGTTTTGAATTTAGCAACTCAAAACTGTGAGCAAAAATTAGCTATTTTCGGAAGAGTTTGAATATGTTCTATTTTTTTTAAATTTAAATGCCCGTAACTCAAAAATGCATACGTCGACTGACATAAAAATATATAAGTGCAAAGAGGGAGAATATACCTTTCGAACGATATCCATGAAGCGATAATTTTTAGAAGATTTTTTTTGCAATAATTGCAAAGAGAACTGGAAACAAATATTTTGCTTATATCTCGGAAAAGCTTCTTCATAAAAATAAACTAAACTCTAACATTTTGTGAGGTTAGTATAAGGGCCCACTTGGAGAAAGAATCAAAGTCGTATTCAGATGTCATACAGGAGGAAACAGAGGGATGGATTGGGGGATGACGACCAAATGGTGGCTTATTACATTGCGGAAACCGCTTCAAGCTGATAATGAATTTCACCAGGTGTTTGGTATTTAAGCCCGCAACATCCGCAGGTGTAGCAAAAAAGTGAGAGCACAGATGCCGGAATCTTAGCCGGGCGTGAGGAGGACAGCTGAAGAGAAGGTTTTGAGATATTTCTACCTCATCTTCCATACAGCTGCTGCAGAAAGGACTTGAAGGAATCTCAAGTCTCATCGCATGGATACCTAACGGACGATGCTGGGTAAGGACAGTTACCAAATTCGAGAGCTGCGGCTTTGCTAGCCTCAGAAGCTCCCTCGAGCGGCCCCGATCGAAGTATTTTGTTAACGAGATACCACTTTTTAAGAAAACATTTATATGTTAGTGTTATTTGTAGGCCTGTGTTACCAGCATAACTATCGCTACGTCGGGTGTTTGAATATTATTTTCTGATTCATTGAGATTAGTGCGCTGATTCGTGCCAGTCATGTGGTTAGCAAAAAAACCAAACAAAAAAGAACTGCTGGTCCCTCATTTTGCAAATAAAGAACTGTAGGCTGGCTACCTTCTGCACTATTTTCAAAGTCATATTTTAATGGTGGCTGTCCTTCAAGAAGACTGGCCAAGTTATCAACCCTTGAATTGCCATTTTTTATAAATAGTTTCAAAAGTAAAGTAAGTAAACTAAGATGTAGTAACTAGAAAACAGTGCTAACTGTTTTGCATAATTTTTAAATGTTATGACATACTTTTGTTTGCCTACAATTAAGCTAATAAACGTAACCACTTTGGGCAATTTTGCACATTTTTGGCAATAAGAGCCAGCACTCAATGGGCCGGTAAACATTTGCCAAAATACTATACTAAATAAATATGTACACATTTACATACGCACACACACATTTGTACAAACATTTTGGGTGCATGTAAAGACGCTTGCCTCTATTGCGCGTACATGAGAATGCAGGCCGAGACAGCAGAAACTACTAAAAGTAAAGAAACAGAAAAAATGGTAAAGCAGCGCTGAGTTACTCATAACTTTTGCTATGCATTTACTATGTGTGTTTGTATGTATGCATGAGTGTGTGTGTGTTTTTCTTGTTGCCTACTGATGTGCCATTTTCATGGTAACACAAAGTGTGTCAGGGAAGTGTTAATGCAAAAAATAATAAGAAGAAAAAAAAAATCAGAGATGGCCACACACAAACGAATGCTGCTGCTCGCCAAGACCAGCTTCTGTCAGCTACTGAGCGGTTAATCAATGATTTCTGCGCTGTTTTTCGCAAGCAATGAATCTGTTACTTATTGTACGGCTTAGCATTTACGTTTCTATTTCTGATTTGCATATGAAATGTTAGTGAATGGTACTAAGTAGCAGGCTTTGTGGTAGTTTTCATGAAACTCGAATAAAAGTAATTAAATTTTTACTGTGTGAAAATGTACATTTTTTGTTAGGTCAAGTAAAAATGTCTAAGCATTTTTTCGCTTTATTGCGATGATGAAATTTACACAATTAAGATAATCAGATTTAAGTCAGATGTGGGCCTTTTGTCCGCCCATTTTTGCATACATAGTTTGTAGTTATATTTTGAAGGTTCAAAGCTTCGGGAATGTAGAAGTCTCCGCCTGCATCGGTAAATAACTTGACCAGCTCATTTTCTGAAGACTCTCTTGAAGCCAGTTTCTAGCATGACAAAAATGTTGCAACCATCTGGAAAGGTAATAATTGCTTGGTGCCAGAATCCAATAGAGTTTCACATCTAAGCTCTCGAACCTTTTGCCGCGTTCTTAAAACTGTGTGCGGCCAGGCGCTGTCATTAGGTAACATAACACAACTGCTATTCAATTAATCTCGTCACTTCTGCTCGATTACCTGCTTCAATCTGATTAGCTATTACCAGTAAAGAGCCAAATTGAGTTCTATGGCAGCTCATAGTGAGTGATTCGCTTTCACTTCCATAAAAAAAACATACAGGAAAATCTTTGTGATCATTATTTTGGGCTTGGCGCTAATGATGACCAGTATACCGCGGCTTAACCACTATTTTCCCAGGCTAGTGTTCTTGTATGTAATCAGTTTTTCATCACCAGTTCTTCTCCACTCCAAATGTGAGTTCACTTTATAATTCGTTCAATAAAAAAATGCAAGCGTTAATTAAATCCAAAAGCTTTTTGTGAATCAATGCGTGTGGCACTCATACATCGAGCGTTTTCCTGTGAGCAACCTTACATACATTTTTCCAAATGGATTTTTTTGTTCTTTTTTTTCAAGAAGTCAAGGAAACATGATATTACTTTAAATGATGATAACCTTCAGCGACCTCTATTCGAATTCGAAAGTGGCGCCAGCAAGATGAAGTGGGCAACCACGGTAATAGCGCAGATATACCAAATCTAGCCCTCAACCATCTGCGATCCTTCTGGCAGAAAAATGTTAAACACAGATGGCGCAGTAAGAAGGAGTTGTTTCTAAGCAACGGCAGGTAGGCATTCCCACTACTTAGGACTGGTAGCGGCAGGTTGATCACCTGTCAGAAATCAAAATAGATTAACGAAACCAAACCCAGTTGAGGCCCTATGCTCCCGAGAGGAGTGAAGAAGGAAAAAAATGGTAATATCGAGCGAGCATTTCCGATGTCCTATAAATTGGCAGTTTATAATAAAGGGTGGTTAAATTTCAGGGGCCGATGTTGAATGTGAACCACACCCAAACGTCAAGCTTTTTCTGCATTTCATTTGACATTTTTCAATTTCAGATTAACTGAATTTGAACTACGGAAAGCTTTTTCACCATTTCAAGCGTCGTCAATGGTCAGAAAGGTGGCAGGAAATGGCAACAGTGAATGACCAATTTTCGAAGTAAATCATCTGATGAGGCACATTTTCACCTCAGTGGGTTCGTCAATAAGCTGAATTCCCACATTTGGACGAATGATAATCCAAGAGTGATTGCTGAAAAACCAATGCATCCACAAAGAGTGACTGCTTGTGCAGCTTATGGGCCGGCGGCCTCATTGGGCCGTATTTTTTCCAAAATGAGGCCGGTCAGGCAGTTACTGTGAATAGTGTTCGCTATCGTGAGATGATAACAAACTTTTTATGGCCCGAATTGGTAGACATGGATGTGGACGATAAGTGGTTTCAACAGGACGGTGCCACTTGTCACACAGCTAACGAAACAATGGCTCTTTTGCACGAAATATTTGACGGCCGAATAATCTCACGTTGCGGCGATGTCAATTGGCTCCCAAGATCATGTGATTTGACACTGTTGGACTTCTTTCTTTGGGGTTATTTGAAAGAAAAGGTGTAACGTCGATAAGCCAGCAACAATTCAAGAGCTAAAGGATAAGATAATTCGGCACATTAACGGCATAGAACCTCAATTATGCCTCAGCGTCATCGAAAATTTGGTCCATCGGATGGAGGTGTGCCGCCGAGGCCGCGGTGGCTATTTGGCCGATAGTTTGTTCTACACGTAGTTGAGCCATAGCAATATTATCATAATAAAGAAAAATGACAATAATTTTCTAAAACAATTGTCTGTATGTCATCGATGAACTCAAAAACTACTGGACCGATTATTATAAAAAGTGGTACATATACATATGTATTTTTCCACGGAGAAGGTTTGCAGAATATGCTCATTGATGCCACTCGCCACCGGGTGGCGCTGCAGAAGCATCGGCTGAAAATTTTGCAAAACAATTATTGGATATTGGAAATGGGCGAATGGAAATTCATGAATCTACACAATGTTTCACCCTGCCAGCAAACTTCTGTAAGACAACAGAAAGCATCGACGAATTGGTGCAAAAAGTTATCCCAAACATTGCACAAAACTACAAAAACCATCAGTGGCTCAGTACGCGTGCTATATTAGCAGCCAAGAACATCGATGTCAATACCATCAACTTCACCATGCAGCATGGAATACCCAGTGAAACGACAACTTATAAGTCCATTGATACTGTGGAGGATCAAGACGAAGTTGCCAACTATCCAACTGAATTCTTGAATTCGCTTTATTTGCCAGGCATGCCGCCGCACGTTCTTATATTGAAAATTGGCGTACCCATCATTCTTCTTCGAAACATACAGTTTGTCAAGAATATCTTTGCATAGTGAAGAAAAATGTAAAATTTTAGCTTTGATCGAGAATTTTCTTTTTCCCATACAAATATTGCGCGTTCGTGTGTGTGCGTGTTCGCGTTGAAGGATCTAATGCGTTCACACAAAAGTGATAATTTCGAGACCCCGACCAAATTGTAAAGTTAAAAAAATGTAAGAGCTATAGATTTGATTGGCCTCGCAATATTCTTTCTTTTGTTTTAGTTTAAGAACGAGTTAAGGAATGATTTCATTCACAAATAGTTAAATGAAATCTAAGAATAATCATGCAGGGCTGAACAAATCCAAACATATTTTAAGAATACCAAAAGGTAAACATATTTTACAAGATCTACGGAGCAATCATAACCTATTTGGTGGTGCAATGATTTTATTAGCAGGAGATTTTCGTCAAACATTGCAAGTGTTTCCACGATCAATGTCAGCTGATGAACTCAATGCATGTTTAAAGTCCTCCAATTTGTGGAAACATGTCAAGGTATTACGCTCAAGCAAGAATATGCGTGTCGAGTTGCAAAATGACCGATATGGAGACATATTCTCTAAGCAACTCATTGCCATTGGTAATGGCGAATTTCCTATAGACACCTTGACTGGTTGCATTAACTTTCCTCAAAGTTTTTGTAAGTTAACTCGATCAAAATATGAACTTATTCAAAAGGTGTTTTCAGATGTTGCTCAAAATTACAGAAACCATGATTGGTTGAGCGAACGGACTATATTGGCTGCAAAAAACATAGATGTAAATAAATTAATTTTCAAAATTCAAGAACAAATTACAGGCGAATTGGGGATATATAAATCAGTTGATTCGGCTACAAACCAAGATGATGTCGTCACTTATCCGCCTGAATTTTTAAACTCGCTGGATTTACCAGGATTGCCACCTCGCAATCTTCAATTAAAGGTTGGATCGGTAGTTGTAATGTTGAGAAATATCAACTAACCGCGTCTTTGCAACGGCACACGGTTAGGGATAAAAAAATTATTGAACAACGTGATAGAAGCAACTATACTGAAAGAAAAGTATAAAGGAGAAGACGTTTTGATACCACGCATCCCAATGATTCCGACTGATGTGCCATTTGAATTTAAACGACTACTGTTTCCAGTGCGGCTTGCTTTTGCTATGACCATAAATAAGTCTCAGGGGCAATCATTGGGTGTTTGTGGTATTAATCTAGAAAACCCCTGTTTCTCACATGGTCAATTGTATGTTGCCTGTTCCCGTGTAGGAAACCCCTCAGATTTATTTGTATATTCACCAGCTAATCAAACAAAAAACATATAAAGCACTACAATAAAAATAAAAGAGATTTTTGCTGATAATTATGATTCACTTGATATACAATAAAGCGATTACTGAAATACGTACGTACGTTATAAATATTTGTCACCTTTAGGTCCCCACTATCCCTTTAGATTATTTTACAATCACGTTTGAACCTTAAGTTCCCCTCTTAGTTTGAAGCCTTCTGGCAGGCATCCTAGTCGGGGTTTTTAGTGGGTCCCAAAAGGGTGGCCAAATTTCGAGAAAGCGAACATACTTAGTTCACCTGAGCTGACCCTTTTCTTTAATTCTCCTGAACAGAACCGTCACCATGATCATAGGGCGGTGTGTGAGGGTCAGCAGAGTAAAAACATCTTATGGTCGAAATATAAACTGCCACATTCAAAATCTCTTTGACAGAACGAAGTCTAGTGTTTTTATAAAAAAATAAAAATTAAGTGAAGAGTTAAAACTTTGCAATATGTCGCGCTGCTATATTGTTGCTGTACATTATTATTGTAAATAAATCTACACTTATATGATTTAAATGAACAAAAAATATTGCTTACTAGTTCATTAAATTTGTGTTAATCCGCGCGCACCAAATAGCGCACACAGCCATAAAATGTGTAAGCAAATCACAATCGTCATATTTTTAATGCATTTCCTCATTTTCTTTGCCAAGGTTAATTGGAATGCGCGTCGCATAGGCATTTATGTGCGTGTATATGTGTATGTATGTATTTATTTACCAAAAGTATTTCTCAACTAAATGGATGGGCTAAACCGAAAGTTCACGAACCGCAAAAAAAAAAAAAGAAATACATATCAGAGACCCATCACATACACATAAATCATATACATACATACAGATAGCACATACACCCATAAATCATATGAAATATAAATGCACGTGTGTTAGTAATGGAGCGTAAATGCCTATGAATACGTCACAAAATTCGGTCGTTGCATGCCACCAACTGCCGGGCATCAGTCATCAACCGCCGTCAGCCACTTAGTGACCATTAACCGTCTGCTTCGGGCGCCGCTCAGACAATTTGTTTTGCATATTTAAGGCCTAGTTGACCATAATTGGCGTCTCGAGTGTTTTATTGTTGGATTTTTATTTTTTATTTTCTTTAATTTTTATTTTTGTTTTGTGCTTTTTGTAACAATTTTTTTTCGCATTTAATATTTATTTAGGTTTGATTTTTGCTCGCCAGACAAGCCTTCCTCCTCCACCTACACCTGAATCGGCAAGCGTAATTTCTTTGCGTTCGCTCGCTTGTTGGCCGATTGATAGATGGATGTGTGGCAATATGTCTGAGCGTTGGCATTTCTAACGTGATTATATAATTTTATAGCTGCAGTTTTTGTAGTTGCGGTTGTTCACATGCATATGTAAATTAGCATGTTTATTTTTTATTGTTTGGTTTTTTGTTTTTTGTTTTTTTTTGTGTTTTTTTTTTTTTGTTTGAGTTGTTGAATTATTTTATTTTTTGAAAGAAAAAAGTACTGGGTATTTAGTTTTGTGTTTCCACAACTTTCATTCTAGCAGCTGGTTCTGATTCTTAAGCAACTTGAGCGCCAGGTGGGATATAAATTAGTTTCGCACGTCTGTACGTTTTTGCGGTTGTTCATGCAAACGGAAATTTAGCAGATTATTCAGGTAGATGTTTAGCCGAAAATTATAGACCATTTGAACCCTGATACCATAATACGTATTGCTTTTAAGTATCTTTGCCATTTCAGCGATATAAAAATTTTGTAGTCCAGTAACTTCTACACTTCTGGTTTCGGTAGAAATTTGAAAAAATTGGCCAAAGTTCGTCTCGATTTCAGTGATGCTCGGTCGTTCTCTAGTTGATATGAATATAAATACTATATTTGTTACAAAGTAAAACTACTTATGCGAATTTAAAACTATTTTTATTTTTTAATTTTTTTATTTTGCGTTTTTATTCATTTTCGAGAAATCAAGGATTACAGTTAAAAAGAAATATTAAAAACAATTTATTTTGAGAAACTCAAAAACTCGAGATAAACATATAGGTAAATAGTTTTAAGAAATTAATAAAAAAAATTAACAGTCAAAAGTCGCATGAGTTTTGAAAAAGTGCTGAGATTTTTTTTTTAACTTTTTAAATTTTTTCATATTTTTTAATATTTTTTTAAATTAACGCAAAGCGTTTTTTTTAAATTTAATTTTGAGTCTTAAAAAAATATTTTTTTATCTTGTTCAGCTCCTTCTTTGAGGCCGTATTTATCTCATCAATCGTAGCGTCGCGTAGCGTAGTCCTTTCATGGGCCTCTTCAGTTTCGGGAACAAGAAAAAGTCACAGGGGGACAGATCTGGGGAATACGGTGGCTATGGCATCATTAGTATGTTGTTTCTGGCCAAAAAGTCGCGCTCAAACAACGATGTGTGAGCAGGGGCGTTATCGTGATGCAGGAGCCAATTTTTGTTCTTCCACAAATCCGGGCGTTTCTGGCGGATTGCTTTTTGCAAATTGCGCATAACTTGCAGGTAATATTACTTATTGACCGTTTTACCCTGTGGCAAAAACTCAACGCCCCTGCAATCGAAGAAAACGGTAAGCAAAATTTGTACATTCGACCGAACTTTCGCGTTTTTTTCGGTCTTGGTTCGTGCGGCAGCTTCCATTGAGATGATTGAGGTTTGATTTCTACGATTCGTCACCAGTTATGACTCTCTGGAGCAAATTTGGGACATCGCGGACAGAGTCCAACATTTCATTAGCAATGTTCATGCGATGCTGCGTTTGGTCAAAATTGTGCGGCGATCCATCTCATGCAAAGAATCATTGAAAAAAATCGAAAAGCACAAGCCAATCGATATGTCTAGGTCCTCAGCAACTTCTCTAACGGTGATTCAACGATTTGTCAATTTTCTTCACTTTGCCATTTTCTTCACTTCATCAATTTTTTCGTCTGTTGACGAAGTGCTCGGGGGTCCGGCACGCTATTCGTCGTTCACATCTTCTCGGCCTTCTGAGAACATTTTGTATCACCGATAATCGTTGCTTTGGTCCAAAGTAGTTTCTCCGTATGACACAGTCAACATTCGGAATGCATCCGCGCACTTAATTTCGTTTTTCACACAAAATATGATACAGGTTCTTTGATCAATTTTTTTGAATAGGTAAAAATCGAAGACGAGCCGAAACACGAGCAAGCAAAGCAGCTGTCAACAATTAACTGAACATTCAAAATGGCCGAACTCTTCATGAGTGAGAGACATGAGTACCAACATATCGCCACAAAAAAATTGAAATTCGAATTACGTAACCTGCGATAATTCAAAATTCCCGATACTTTTTGAACACACCTCGGATATATAAAATTGCGCCTACACCCTTTTTGGGTGGCAGATATTTTTTATGAGTAGCTTTTTCATGGCAGAAATACACTCGGCGGTTAGAAACAACTTTTTCTTCATTTTGCTGTTTCACTCAGTTTCGAACCTCTCTGAACTCGGAATGGAAGTCACGCACCAACCCATTCCGCACGGCGGCCGTCAGTTATGCTCAAACGAAATTTTGGATTTTTTACATTCTCCTTTCCAATAAAAATATGTAAAAAAAGCTGAAAAAACGTTTATTATTTTTTTTTAATATAATATATATAATTTTATTTTATATTAAAAATAAATCCTTTTTTTAATTTTTCCAAATTTAGCCAATTTGAACAATGTTTTTGTATATTCCAATGAAAGTATGTCATTCTCATGAAGTTTTCTCTTTAAAATGATGCCTGTTTGTTTTCACCGATGAAAATATTTTGAACAAAAATTCGAACATTTTTTTAAACTTATTAAATAAAAAAAAAATGTATGCAGTTGTTTCCAAACTTCGACACTTTTGATTTTTTTTTTTGAATTATGCTAAATTAATTGTGAATTTTCTTTTATTTTCGAATTCGTTATATTAAAAATAATTCATTTTAGTCTAAGGTGCATATTGTATTTATAGTGGACTCTTAACAACATTCGCCTGATAACTATTTAGTTTAGCCCTTCAGAGTTCTATTAGGCTTTGGTGCTTAAATGTAAAAAAAAATAAGGAAAATAAAATTTAATAAATTATTGCTCAAAAGAAAATGACAACTTTACGAAGTATTTTCCACTGCCTTGGAAGGTTGCTGAAATCATCGCAATACCCAAACCTAATAAAGACGCCTCTGAAGGTTCTTCATATAGACCAATTAGTTTATTACCATTATTATCTAAACTTTTTGAGAAGCTTATACTTGACCGCCTTGACATAATACTACAGACGCGAAACTTATTTCCTTCACACCATTTCGGATTTCGTAGAAAACATTCAAGAATAGAACAGGTACATAGAGTAACAAATAAAATATTGTCAGAAATTGATAAATGAAATAAATGCGTTGCTGTGTATCTTGATGTAGCGAAAGCTTTCGACAGCGTGTGGCACAAGGGTTTAATATTTAAACTTACACGGTATCTCGACTACTATTTGTTAATGAAAAGCTATTTAGCAAACAGATATTTTTATGTGAAATATAGAGACAAATACTCTAACATTCAACTCATGGAAGCCGGTGCACCTCAGGGCAGTATACTAGGGCCTGTACTATATGTGCTGTACACAGCTGATATTCCCTTGCCTGCAAGTACCGACATGATAGCAACTTTTGCAGATGACACCGTCCTATTGGCAACTCATAAAACCTTAGAAGCAGCAACAAACAAGTTACAACAGATTTTAAACAAAACACTAACATAGTTGAATGCGTGGGGTATACAAATCAATAGCGGCAAAACAATTCATGTAGTTTATTCAAACAAGAAAGTAAGACACAAGAATCTGACAATAAGCAACTCACAAATTCCGATGGACACCAAAGCAAGATACCTTGGAATGACTATTGACTCCAAATTTCTCTGGAAAGAACATATTACTTTGAAAAGAAATGAGGTAAAAAACAGATTCCAACAACAGTACTGGCTACTTGGCAGGCGCTCGAAACTGCCATTGCTGAATAAAATACTTATATACAAAACTGTGATTGTGCCAATCTGGGCATACGGCATAGAAATCTGGGGAACTGCAAGTAAAAGTAACATTAACATTATTCAGCGACTACAATCATACTCAAAAATACTCAGAACTATAACCAATGAACCTTGGTACGTCCCAAACGAAGATATTCATCGCGACCCCAACATCGATACAATAGCAGAAATCATCCACAAACGCAGTACAAGTCATATTGTCCGTTCAATGAACCATACAAATATTGACATGCGGAAACTCCCATCAACAGAAAGGGCAAACTCCAGGCGGCTCAACCCCAACTCAGCTGATAACTAGAATAATTTAAGGCTATGTACATACACCTCTAAACTCACACAAAAACTTAACCAAAATGTATTATTGATAATGATTAATGTTATGAAATCCCAGCTGTAGAAAGAATTACTTAGTGTCATACGACAGGTGTAATCAATAAAGGAGGCAACAAAAAACAAAAAACAACTTTATGCAATTTTCAATAATTTAATCTTTCAATAATTACTTATTGAGAACTCACGAAATAGGTTAATTGTCGCTTTAGAAAAAAAACTTTTAATATCACACAAATATTGTTCAAAGGTCAATATCAAGGTCAAATCGAATGCAATTCCAATATCGGAAAACAGAGAGTGGCACACTTATTCTATTTTTAATGAAAAATCGATTTAAATGATACTATTTTTATTTCGCTGCTACCCACATACATACATATACATAATTATATACAAACATGCGCTACTGACACTATTAAATATATCAAAAATCTGTTATGAATTTCAGCCAATTCAATGTGTGTGGAACCGGCTTTATGATACCCAAGACCAAAGCAAACAACAAAACAATAGCAACAAAAATCGCAATTGGCCCAAAATTAGTGTAACATGAAAAACGACAATGGTACTCCTCTACTGCTACATAAATGGATACCCTGTAGGAAAATATGCACTAGGGTGTTTGAACAATTGTGAAAAACACTTGCCCACTGTTGCCAATAAGTGAAATCAGAAAAGTTGGCGCCTGGGCATGACTACAGTTTTCTGACTATTCTTCCTCTTCTTTTGCGCTAAGTTAGAAACAGATAAAGAAATTGTTTCACTCTTACCAATAAAAAGTAAACCAGCCATTATGGTACCTTCAAACATACTACAGTGGAGCGCAAAAGAAAGTGACAAAGAAGATATTTGGGCGAAAACGAACATGAATTTCGGATGGAAAAACGCTGCGTGCCTGATAGTTCCTTAGCCTCGCCAAAGCATGTAGAGTATATGGTGAGCTGATTCCTTCGCATCATTTGCAAGATAGCTTCCGCAGAAGAGATTTTATGTAACTAAAAATTTTACCAACTTTATAATAAGGGTTTTCCAATAACAGGTGTTATTTTGAATAGCCCGCTATTTCGGTAGATGTCACTTTTGAAGCTGTAATTTTTTGATATTTGACAAGTAGAAACTACGCCATTAATAAAAATGGAACGAGACACGCTTAAACAACGCATTGAAATTATTAAAATTCACTATAAAAATGGTGAAAATATGGCAGAGACGGTTCGTAAAACTCGAACATCATCATTCGTGGGTCATCGTGAAGCACCTTGTCGGACCACAATACAGAAACTGTTTAAAAAATTCGAGCTGTTGGGACGAGGAGGCGTAGCTCAAGAACAGCCGAAAATATTGCTGTTGTAGCCGAAAGTGTTGAAGAAAACCCAGGTTTGTCCATTCCTCGCCATTCTTTGGAATTAGGTATTCCTCACACGTCATTACACCGTATTTTGCATAAAGATTTGGGTCTTAAGACTAATAAAGTCCAATTAACACAAGAACTCAAGCCGGCCGATCATCAACAACGTCGTGTCTTTGCTGATTGGGTCGTTGAAATGCATGAAAATGATCCGGAGTTCCATGGCAAAAGCATCTTGAGTGATTTCCATCTCGGTGGTTTCGTCAACAAGCAAAATTGCCGGATCTGGGGCTCAGAAAATCCAAGAGTTATTGTTGAAAAGCCTCTCTATCATCAACGTGTTACTGTTTGGTACGCTTTACGGTCCGGCGGATTTAGTGGACCTTACTTTTTCGAAAATGAAGCTCGAGAATCAGTTACGGTGAATCGATTACGCTATCGAGAGATGAATAACAATTTTTAATGGCCAGAATTGGATGGTATTGATCTGGACAACGTTTATTTCCAACAAGGCGACGCTACGTGCCACACATTTTCCTTAGAATATCAAAGCAACTACTCTTATTGGAAAACCCTGCCTAACAGCATGAATTTCCATCAGTCAGTGACCAGTTAAGGCTGTCACCACTAAGAAGATTTATGGCTTTCTTAGACTTAAAGCTCCCTTGACTGCTACCGATCCACACGCGGCCAGAAAGATTTCACTTTCACCTAGCATTTGCTTATGTAGTTTAAATTATTAACAGCAGTGAAATGTTGAAAATTAATACACCGTGGGACAATTTACAATTCCTAAAACATAACGCTTAATGTAAATACCCTCACCGTATTCTTTTTTTCCTTTTATTCTTCACCTTTTCCTACTGCAATGGTATCATACGAAACATATTTACCGTCCAACTGGGTCCTCTTGAAGGGAACCTTCCTAACCGAAGATGTCGAAGTGAAAAATTCACGTATTTCTCTTAACGCAAAAATTACAACTCGAAATAGTATCGATAGTAAATTCACTAAAGATATAGATTTCCCTACAGGGCCTGTACAAAAGCCGGGGTACATTTATATGTGTACCGATCGCAGCATACGAAAAAAGAAAACAAAAGCATTTGAAATTGGCAATCATTGAAAGTTTTGTGATCATTAGTTGCCGTTTGAGTGGTGATATGAATCGCTAAGTTGGCTGGAAGTGCGAAAGGCAGTAAATAAGACCTGTTGAAGTATTAGTAAAGTAAAAACTGAGCCCAAAAAAAAAAGTTTGATGAAGGTGAGAAAAAGTTTGACATGTTTAATAATAAATATCAAATAAAAATGAACACAAAAAGGAAAGCAAAAAGCATTAACAAGTCTTAGGCATTTAGAGAGTCAGTCAAAAAAGTTCAAGAGTTGCTGTTGTAGGTAAAACAAATGGGTGTGACGCGACGATTCAACCTGAATAGCAGGTGAATAGCGTACTTACACCTAAACATATTAACATACATCGGTTTGCTCGTGTGTGTATGCAAGCCAATGTTAATGTGATTAATGTAAATTTACCTATCTTTTGTTTATCGCTGATTTTGGCCTTTGATTTAATAATAAAAATTTTCAAGATGCTGCTAATGAACAATACAACACAAAATGATCCGTCGATTATCTTTGCAACATGGAAATACAAAAAAACTAAGAAAACATGCGGAGTTGTGGTAATTCGATGGTGAAGCTTGGAGTCCTAAATGAGTTCATTCAATGCAGGTATATAAACTATTATACAGATAAATAAATGCATTAAAAATCCGAAAAGTGCAAAAAGAATAGCTGCTATCAAAATGTTTGCGCACGGTGTGGCGTTTTGTGGGATCCGTGGGCTCAAATAAAATAAATTTAAATATCCAAATATGGGGCAAGATGCTATGAGTATACATCTGTAACATTTATCGCTTCAATTTCGTTGAGAATTAGAGAAGATGCCCCACTTATGGGTACATAAAATGTGCAAAAGTTGAGGGGGGCAATATTAAGTGGTTGTCGCGTGATAGAGGTTAAAAATTCGGAAGTTTTTTGTGTTAGTAATTTTATATATTTTTTGTTTTAGTTTTTGTAAGTCAATTAATTGTTGGTCTAGGAGAAAACGATGTAAATGTTTCATATTGAAATTTTTGGTATTTTCGGATAAAAAATAAAAAAAGCTAAATTCGAAAAATTCGTTTCATCAAATAAAAAAAAAAAACAAGAAGGATTCAAAATTAAAACAAAAAATTAAACAAAAAAAAAAAATTAAAATAAAAATTGTTAGTTTTTTGTATAAAAATTGATAAAATGGTTGTATAAAAATTGATAAAATATTTGTATAAAAATTGGTAAAATTCTTGTATAAAAATTGATAAAATTTTTGTATAAAAATTGATACAATTTTTGTATTAAAATTTATAAAATTATTGTATAAAAATTGATAACATTTTTTCCAATTTTTTTTTTCAATTTTATACACTAAAAAAAATGTTTTTTTTTAATTTTTTAACTTAACATTTTTTTAACATTTCCTTAAATCTTGTTGAACTTCGACATTTTTTACTTTTTTCCCATCACCCTGATTAGACCCATTATTACATACACCTCTGTAGTCTGGTGGAAAGCCACAATGGTTAATTCCAGAGTAAAACCCCTAAACAGGCTACCGAAAAGTGTGTGCTTGGGTATCACAGGTGCCATGAGTACGACATCTGCCCTTAATGCCATTCTGAACTTGCAAGCTCTATGTCTTCAAATTCGAAACGAAGCAATGAAGGCGGCGTACAGGCTCAAGTTAAACGGAGGCCACTGGCCACTGTCAGATATATGTACCACCAGTTGTCGGAGCGGTGCGCACTGTTCTCGATGCCGGTGCACAATCGGGTGCCTGTCGTTAGCTTCGGTAGGAAGTGTGATGTTTTCATCCCAGATAGAGATCAATCGTTAAGTCCAGAGAACCTATTAACGGGATACCAGCACACTTTCTATACCGACGGATCCAAAACTAGCGATGGAAGCGGATCTGGATGGTACTTAGACGAAGACTCTAAGTACTGCTATGCCACAGGACAGATGGCCACGGTATTCCTTACGGAAGTCTATGCCATCTTGAATGTGCCGTACTGTCTAATTGAGAAAAAGTGGCGGGGCAACAGTATTGGAATTTGTAGTG
The DNA here is from genome assembly GCA_037575425.1 of Anastrepha fraterculus. Classification (NCBI taxonomy): domain Eukaryota; kingdom Metazoa; phylum Arthropoda; class Insecta; order Diptera; family Tephritidae; genus Anastrepha; species Anastrepha fraterculus. The sequence goes on along the minus strand of JAYXIM010034000.1, from coordinate 435 downwards.
ACAGTCAAGCTTCACTGAAAGCCCTTGCTAACCCATACTGCTCTTCGAAGTGAGTCGGTGAATGTAAGACAAAACTGACCAGTGTTGCAAAACACAACAAATTCTTATTTGGGTGCCTGGATATTGTGGTATTACAGGGAACGAGTTAGCTGATAAATTGGCAAATGAAGGCTCTGTAAGTATGCCCGTAGGTCCTGAACCCTTTCTAGGTGTCAATTACGCATCGATTCAACTATGTATTGACGACTTCATGAGGTCTACCCACAGAGGTCGTTGGTCTGAGTTGAATTCATGCAGAGTAGCCAAGTACTTTGTGAAAGAACCAAACAGGAAAATAGCGACCTTTCTCCTAAAACTCAGCAGAGAGGACCTGAGAGTACTGGTGGGTGTAATCACAGGACCCACCGTTTGTGGTCAGCATATGGCTACCATGGG
>JAYXIM010033991.1:0-20044 GCA_037575425.1 Anastrepha fraterculus | reverse complement strand
TCACTCTCTTGATGGTGCGGGTGGCGCTAACTAAGCTTCAGCGATTAGCAGGAGTGATGCGGACCTGCCCTATAGCTGCGATGGAGGTGATGCTCGTGCTTGACACCGCTCCATATAGTCATTCAGCAATCAGCCAAGCATGCCCTGTTGAATATTACTAGGGAAGGCTTCGGGAGAGGAAAAATTAAGCCATCTAAAAAAATGGAAGTGGCTGAAGGCTGAAGCTCCCACTCATCCCGCTACCCAGAGGTGATATCACTAAAGCGATTAGATGCGAAAAGAAGTTCAGAATGAACTGAACAATAAGTTAAACTGGAGTAGACCTGCACTTGAAAAGAAACTCCAGGAGTGTACCCCGCACTGGTACACAGATGTCTCTAAGACCCCAGAAGACATAGGCACTGAAGTTTAAGGCCCCAGAACCAAACGGTCTGTACCGATGGGCAGTTTTCCAAGCATCTTCCAATCGAAGATGTATGCCATTTGTCTATGTGCAGAGATAAACTTATAGGAATGTCCGGAATGAGCGAATTGCCATTCCGAGTGACAATCAGGCGGCACTCAGGGCCCTATCGTCCTGTGAGATCAAATCCTCACTGGCACTTGAGTGCATCAAGAAACTTAATCTACTAGGAATGCACAACTGCATCCGGCAATGGGTCCCAGGATACAGGGGTATAGCTGAGAAAGTAGTAGCGGACGGCATTGGCGGGAATAGGCTCGAGCGGCCTGCATGGGACAATACACCATCAAGGAGAAGCTCAGGAGTGAAGAGCTAAGGCTAAGCGGAGGTTTGCTAGCATCAAACTATAAGGCTACGCCAGCCGAAATCCTAACTGAGATAGAACAAAGGGTCGAACCAAACTCATAACCCTCCCAAGGATAATCTGAGAAATGCTTACAGGCATCCTCACAGGCCACTTCAGACTGCGAAGTCATCTGCACATGATAGGGATTTGGTCTACGGACTCTTGCCATTTTTCAGGAGACTCCAATACACCTTCTCCTGGAATGCAGCGCTATCGCGTGGAGAAGGTTGAGCCATCTTGGCCAATTGCATCCAGAAGAAAGACACATACGCCCGACCCACCTCTATCCTGAGGGAACTGGGCTTGGATGAGGTACTGTGATAAGTAAAGGGTAAAAAATACCATGAGGTCCAAGTGCAAACTCCATTTTCATTCTTTCATTATTAAGTTTTTATGAAAAATAACAATTATTTTTAAGTTTTGCTGAATTATTGTATTTATGCAGTATTAACTTTTCATTTTAATAACTTGTGAAATAATATTTAAATAAACTAAGAAAAATCAAAAAAAAAAAAATGTTAAGCTTTACTTAATCATCTTCATATGTAAAATACTTAGGTGAGCGACTTTATTTATGTACATACATATGCAACAATAATCGAAACCGAGCCATCGATTTCCCAAATTTTATAACTCTATCAGAGGCATTTGTACACTGGCTTGCCAACACATGTTGCCAAAGCTGTTGATCTCAACACTACTGAATTTATTGTTTTCATCAACTTAGTTGGTGTTGCAACAACAATTTACAATTCGCACGCCGTTTTCATCAATTCCGACCGTTAGAACTAAAATTTATTATACAAAATTGCCGTCGTTTTGTCAAGAATTGTTTGCACTTTGTTATGTTCGGTATGACCGAAATTGGAATTAGGAAATTCACACTTGTCGCGGTGTGTAAACAAACACACAATCAAAAATGCAGATATACATACATCCATACATAGTAGGAACAAATGCACTACGAGCCATCGACGAGAGATTTCGCTGTTGGTGCCACTTCATTCCTTTGCACTCAGCTGTGCTGAGCTCAGCTTAGCTCACAATACGACCTGAGTACTTCCACCTCCCCAGCAGCACAATTTGTGCGTAAAATTTGTTTAGTTTAAAAAAGTTGTCGCTTTCAGTGGGAGAGCGCCTAAAAGTAGACGTGTATACGGCACCCGTGAGCTTACAGCTTAGCAGTAAATCCTCACTGTTTATAAAAGCAACACGCACAATATCCGCCTGCCTGATTGCCTGATTGCCTGATTGCCCAACTGCCATCATCAGCACCAACGAAATCGTAGTAGTTAGTTTGCCTGTCAATTGCATGAACATGTGGTTTGCCTTTTTAATTTATGACATTTCGAAGGCGCATAACTGACAAATCGCATACACGCGCGAATGCATACATGAATGTAAACAATGCCGATAACCATTGCTCGACAATAGTTCGTTGATGTGGCGGCAGTTGGGGCAGTATCAGCAGCCTATGTTGATGCTGGTACCAATAGTGTAGAAGAAGCCAAAGGAAAACAAACATGTAGATCCATATACACATATGTATATATGTATTTACGTGCATACGTAAACAGAGCTAAGCGCACAATAGCGCACACAATCGGAGATGGGAATGCGAGTAGTTTATGCCAAACGCCGAATGCAGGGAATTTGATTACAAATTTATGCCATAAAAAAGCGGAACTATATACATACATACATACATACATATGTACTCGTACACCTACATGGGTACCCAAGCGATCTGGCTGGAAATGCGGCTGACGATGTTGATGAGGTTGATGTTACCCCCAGCGATGCCGACCGGTAATAGGGATAATAAAAACAAAACTGAACAAACCACAACAACATTATCTTACACTGTGTTTAAGAGTTGGGAGCAAATGACTAAAAATATTATAATATTAAAATGCGCTAAAAATGTGTATTTCAAAGGAGTTAAAACGATCCATGCGAAATATGGATGCACAGCTCAGAACAACGTACAATTTATTCGCACAAATACTTATGCATGTATGTATGTATGTATGTACCCTACAAGATAGCTGACTATCGTATAAGCACTCATATTATCATCATCACTATCCTCATCCAACTACACATTTTTGTTCTAGCCATGGGAAAGTTCTGATAGTTTCCCCTTGTCGGTGTGATATTCTATCTCCTCTTCTACCAATAGCAATTTCTTATAACTGAAAAATATATCTACTCTGCTCTAAAACTACTCATTTTCGTCATCAAAAAGTAATCAGCACAAACTCCTCAATAACTCCTCATTTCGTTAAAAAGTAATCAGGCTGATGAGTTTCGTTAAATTGTTTTATTTAGAAATTATAAAATTTATATTTTTCATTGAGATTCGAACTCACGAATTTTCAATATTTTTTTGTTATCATTAAAAGAAACTTTTCCACACCACAATCCGGTGTTTCATCCACTGAGATTCGAAATCTCAAATTTTCAAGTCTTAACCAAGCATCTACTCGCTCGGCTATAACAAGTATGAAACAAAAACAGCTAAATCTCACACTAGAACTGTTTTCAGAGCAGCCACATTATTTCGTTAAACATTAATCAACTCTGATGCCTTGGCGTTTAAAGTACAGTAGATATATTTTTCACTTATATAAAATTGCTATTGGTAAAAGAGAGATAGAAGTCACACCGAACAGGGGAAAAGAATATCAAACGAAATATTTAATTTCCTCATTAAAAAATGTTGTATATGCTATTCTGATAATGAGCATGTATTAGATACTAATAAAATACTTGTAAATGTGCTGGAATTTTTGTCAAAAGTGCTCAGCACTGTCTTGTAGGGTATATGTTTGGTTAAGTTGGGTTGATGAAAGCAACATTTCGCACACATTTTAAAAAGCCATGAGCCAAAATTGTCTCACATTTTCTTTTATATAATCGTATATTGGTATAATAAGAAGTGAACTGAAACAAAAAACCAAAAAAAAAATTATAATTCCAACACTTATTTAATGTTTTGACTTAGAGTTTTTTAAAGTGAAATATTTTCGGTCGCTTTTAAGGTAATTTTACTGTTTTTTGGATAAAATATTTTTTTATAGAAAAAATTAATGTTTGTTCAAAAGTTTTTTAGGAAAATGATTTTTTGTCAGTTTTGAGACACACCTCATCCAGATTTTTTTTATATTTTTGCGTTAATAGCTGGAACTATGCTCTTGAAAGTCTCATAGTGGAATCCCCATAACTTTTCCAGTTAGATTCAAATACGTACATCGAACAAGTGCAGCCTTATTAGCCAATTTTCAGAAAAATGTACGACAATGATCAAAATACCTGGACCACTGACATGGATAAAAACCTGAGGATGGTATTCTCTAGATGTGGACATACATACATATCTGTACGTTTTTTTTTTGCTCAAACATTTAATTGTAGACCTATTCCTTTTGTATTGACATTCCTACAAGTATATTCTGTAATCAGCGGAGTAGAAATATGGTAATAAAAGAGCACCGAAGACAATGATGGAACCACTGATTTATTTAAAACAGCAGTTCAAGGTGCATGTCTCAACTATCCGCGAATAAGCTCTGCTTCCTTTATGAGTATAAGGAGGATATCTAACATTAGTAGTACTTGAATATTCGCAAACTTCTGGAAGTAATGTTTGTTACAATGCGGGCATACCTTTAATTATGTTATCCAGTGAGTGGTCGGCCTAAAACTGTAGGTCCCTCTATTTGGGAGAAGGAGCTTCGCCAAAGATCCAAAAATGGTGTTAGCGCACATTATTGATTTAGTGTTTAATAAGGAAGTAAGCAACCAGAAAATTTTCAGCGCAAATTATGCTTTTCGTTTCATATTGGTTTTCTGAATAGTGAGCAATAAAAAAATAATTTCGCCTACCCAACTATTGGAGAATATTCCAAGCCGAAAGCTGCTGAATGACCTCGATCAAGAAATTAATAATTAGTACAGCACTCAGACAACATTAACTTCATTGTACTGGACTCGGGTTCCCTTTTAAAGTTTCTTTACATCTACCTGACCTCCGCTCGTGATCGCTTCTTAACACATCAGCGTCAAAGACCTCAATCCCGATTTGAGCGAAGGCGGGGCAGACGCACAGAAAGTGGTCCGCCGTCTCATCCTCCTCTCAATATGCTAGTTAGAGTGCACTCTCTGAGATGCCTATCATTTACACGTGCGCATCCATAGAAAGTGGCCCGTCATCAGTCCAATCAGTCGTCTGCACTCCCTTCTGCTTAATGGCAGGAGGACCTGCGACAGTCGGTCGGACACGGCAGGTTAAATCAGAATTGTCCAGTTTTTGCGTCAATTAGGCGTACCGCTCATCACCTGTAAGCTCATTAGAAGGCGATATTTTCTCAAAGATGCAGAATCAAGACCGAAACAGGGAGACATGCGGAGAGTCTGAGAATACCCAGCTGAAATTATAGGAACGAATAAAAGCAGGACACCGTGAAACCCCAGATTAGTTGATTCCACATGTATGTATGTATGTAGGTGGCATGACGATAACCCTCTCGACGGCCACTTTAACATAACCTTATTTAAATATTGATACTTATTCTAAAAATTCGTTGTATCAGTTTTTAAGTGGGAGTACCCGTACTTCCAGCACCCTCAACTCTGCGGAGAGCAAAAATTTATAATCAAAAAACCATCGGCATGGAATATTACTCAACATATCTATTATTATATTATACTTATGCGAATGAATTCAAATATTGTCCCATTTCTCGTGCCATTATAGCTGCTACAATGGTTCCCACTGTCGATTGCCGTTGTGGCTTTGTCCTTGCTATTGTTTCTATTGCTGCTGCTATTATTTAGCTTTGGCTTAACGGCAGCGAGCGATATACATACATACTTAGTGCTGCAGTCATCAAATCGCGAAAAATGTTTATTTACATCTTTACCGTTAGGAAATGGAAGCATCCTAAGCTGGCTGGATGGGCATACATATATTATATACGCTATGGCATGGATGCACGTGTGATTGGAACGTGCTGCCAGCGCATGTGCTTCTAGGTATCTAAATATATACGTACATATTTACATGTGTACAAAATATAAACATACATGCATGTGAATGCATGCGCTGAGGCTCCATGTATACGCGTACACTTCCGGTGTGGAAGGATAATAAACACATGACACCCCCAGCAACGAACATTTAATGCCAAGACAAGCGAATAGACAAACAACAGATATTGACAATGTGACGGGTGAACAGGGTGCACAACGGTGTATGACGAGTTGAAGAGAAGAGAAAAGCCGAGGCGATGTATCGCGTTTGTATGTACATAGGTGCGAGCGATGCTTGGGAAGAAATGAATAAAAAGTAAATAAAAAGGCGCATAAAGGCAGCCATTCGTGGAAAGGGCAAAAATTGCCGCTACCGACCGACGCTGCTATTGAACGGATCGAATCAAGCGCATTGATACTTTTTCCGGTGTAAGCCATGAGCCACAGGAACATTGGATGCAACAACAGCAACAACAACAACATTAGTGTAATAAATAAAGGAAAACAAAGGAATTGCTGGTGAATAATAACAAAGAACTGAACGTTTAAAAATGAAAAGAAAAATCAAATGAGGATAGGCGTCAGCTTGAGGAAAAAAGTATAAAACAAGTAAAAACTAAAGAAGTAAGTCCGAAAGTACTAAAAAGAAGTAAAAAGTAAGTTCGGGAGAAACTCAATATTTTAAACCCGGCACATGTTTTTAGTCATATCGATGGTTTTCGAAAAAAGTGACAATTAAAAAATACAAAATACTGAGTTGGGTCAGTTTTCTAGATAAGTGACGCGCCAGTTCTCAGAATTGCTTTAAGATTCGCTTATGACACTTTTCCAGATAAAAATATATAAACTCTGTAGTTGATTTTTGCTTTTAACGGCAAAACGCGGAATTTGAGTTAATTTTGAGTTGTGTCGCTTTTCTCGAAAATGTAAAATATTAGAGAATAGGTTTAAAAAAAAAATTCTGAGTATAATGTACAGGTGGCGCGAAATTGATCACCGTATCGGAAGTCGTATAATATTTGTAAATGCGGTCGTACGTCAATCATGATTGACCTAGAGATTTCCATCGCTCAATATCATTTTTTATTTAGTAAAAGAGTTATTCAAAAACAGATTTGGATGACTAATTTTGCGCCACTTCTTCAAAATTATATAAGTTAATAATTAACGTATTTATTGTAATAAAGTTCAATTCCCCCAGTTGCAATTTAATTTCTGACACATTTCCGTTTGTGTCAAATTTAATCATTTACCTTTCTCACGATATTTACTTAAAGTGCTGACGACATGTTTGCATTGAATGCACCTCAAACAGCTCACGTTGCATTCAATATGATGATTGCTGTTGGACATTTAATATTAAGTAGCTAGTAAGAAACCCAATAATTAATAAATCAACAGTCCGACTAAGAAGACATAGTCTTCTGGCAAAAAATAAAAATTATAATAAAGACATAGAGGACATAGTCCTCTCTTTACAAAAAAAAAGGAATTAATAAGTCTTTTATTAAGTTATATGTTTAACTTTGCCATGAGTTACAGAATTTTTGCGAATATTTATAATAGGTCGAAACTAGGGAGAAAATTTATCTTTCAAACACATTCCATAAAACAATTCAACGTGGTTATAGTCTTGCAAGCACTTCGATGATCTCCTCGAGTTTAATTTCAGAGCAGTATTGTCTGACGTAGCCGAATGAGTTGGTGTGTGATTACCATTCGGAAGTACATGGGTTCGAAAGCCTGGCCATGAAACATCAAATAGTAGAACAAGTATTTTCTAATAGCGATCGATCCTCGGCAAGCAATTGCAAACCTCTATCCATTTGTGAAAAAATGTTAAGACGCACACCACAAATAGGAGTAGGAGCTCGGCCAAGCACCCAATAAAAAAATTTAAGTATGTATTGGATGTATCAAGTAAGTTGCTTGTATATTTAAGTAATGTATAAGAAAGCTGATCCATATTATTTGGAGCGTGGTTGTCCTAGGCTATGTTTTCTTGCCCAGGCATGGAATTCCCACTCTGCATCTGCATTTATAGCACACATAGTACGGCAAAATTCCCTTGTGTGGTGTTCCTATTTGTAAAAAAAAATGTGCAATTTCCGATTTTCTCATTGCATCCCCTTGAGCACATACCTACGATAGTATAGTAGAGTGGTATGTATGGAATCTATATCGAGTGGATACAATTCCGTAAGTCTGCAAGAAAAAAACATTATTAGTTATTATTCCTTAGTACACTAGACTCGGGTATAAAAATAATAAATAAAACCCAGGCCAAATGATTTGCAGTCACATTTGAATGGAATACAAAAAATGTAAGATACTGAAACAAATAAATGTACAGTGATGGTCACGAATTTAGAATTCTATGCCAAGGCAACACTCTCTCTTTGGCTTTTCTTCCTGGTATACTACTTAGTAATAACATTTTTGAAAACTTGTTTACTAGTTGACTTGCTCAGAACTTAAAATCACCTGGAAGCACAATTCTGGAAATATCGAAGAATTTGAAAAATATGATTTGTAACGCACTTAAACATATTCAAAAATTCGAGCCACAACACGAAAAACCACTCCTAGAAAAGATAAGATGATATGCATAGTCTCATTGGCAGAGCCATTTATAAGGTCCAGTGCTATCCAGAGTAAAATGTGATCAACATATCGCACCCTAAATACAAAAGGGTCACAACTCAAAATGAGCAGAAGCTCAAATATGAACGAGACGTTATCAATAAAACGGTCCGCGGATGACATATGGCAAAATAAATTTTTTGTTTTTTGGTAGGACTGTTATAAGCTTACATGGCAAATTTCAGCGTGATATGTCACATAGTTTGTTTTCTGTGCTACTGTAAACAAGCCAAGCTCGAGTGTGGAAAATTTTGAGTTGTGCCGCTTTTGTATTTAGGGTGCGATATATCATCAATATATGAATATAGGTATGTTAAAAAATAAGTAAACGATTGAATGGGTGCATAGCCCTACGCAAGCCATTTATTACGAGAAATAAACAAAAATCCAGACTTTTGGTCACCATAAAGCACTATCAAAGATTTTTGAAAAAAATTTCGTGATGAATCGGTGTTCTGTCGTTTCCGATAAAAAAAAATATGTTTGGCGTTCAGCGAAAAAGTGTCGAAATTCTCTTGCACACAAAATTCTATAAAGCACGGGGGTGATAATGTAATGGCGTAGGTCCAATTCATTAAACAAACACCCAGATGAACCAACACTTTTATAAATCCATCATAACAAACGAAATGATGTCATATGCAAAAGAAAATTTGGTCTTACGACGACGTTTCACGCATGAAAATCATCCAAAACACATTTCCCACCTGTTGAAATGTTGCTTAGAAGAACATACTATAATACTGATGTTTTAAAGGGACTTCTCAATCACCGGATCCCAATTCTATTAAGAATTTTTGATGTGGATTTGAGCAGCACATTAAAGCAATACAATTCACCACTTTAAATGACTTTCGGACACAAATAGAAAATGTTTTGAGAGCAATACCCCAGACAATGTTCACAAGGAACTTCCAACTAAGCATTAAGTTTTTTCCAAGCTACTCTGAAGAGTGCTAAATTCGTGCTCCTCTGCTACTCCTTGCATGTACGTGAGTTTGATATGGAAAGGAGGTATCTATTACACACTGGTTATAATGGTACATAATGCTCAGTCGTGAAAATCGTATTCTAGGGATCAAAATAAGAAGCTTTGCCGAAGGAACCATACCTCTAAAACGAGTTCTGATGTCCCCCAGTTTGGGTTGAACGAAAAATCCCACTTTGACCCATTTAGAGTGCTCCAATCGAGTCCAAACGTATGACCGACCCCCACTAACTTTGGACGGCCGACCCACCCATGCCAGTGGCACACCCCCTGGAACTCCCCTGGGGGGTTCCCCATACGATCATTTCAAAATATCACCATTTTTGGCCTTTACATGAGAAAAGAAACTAAAAAGTTCGACCCAAATTGGGGGACATCAGAATTCGTTTTAGAGGTATGGTTCCTTCGGCAAAGTTTCTTATTTTGATCCCTAGAATATGATTTTCACAGAGCAATGGGCGATTTTTTTGCCTCCCCACAAATCGACCCGGCCTACTGCTTAGTAAATAACTTTTCAAGCGAAATGTTGTTAGTCATCTAGTTTGTTAAGAAGAAAAACTATAGAGTAATAAATTCCTGGCCATCACTGTATGTATGTATATCTGAGCAGCCGGATAGAATACTTATACACAAACAAATTGCGCTCAAGCATACAAATTTTTATAAGAGTTGATCGTAGGACTAAAGTAGAGCGAAATTACGAATTGATGAAGCAGAAAGAAATGGGAAAAATCATATTTGAAATAACAAAGCACAATCAACTATTAATAATAGCAGCAAACTTCTATACCACCGTCGTCGTTGCTCTAAAAGTAACTTAATATTTGCCGTCGTCTTGGCAAGCTAGACAGCTAGGCCCACAACAATCGCACTGATGCGTTATGCAACACGAAGTGGCAGCCAAATGATGGACACAAGTGATGATTATTGCATGAAGCAGGTGGAAAATTGAAATTTTTCTGTATGATTGCGCAAAGCAGAGAATAAAGCAAACGAAGGCGACAGCATAAGCTTGGAAAAAGTTCAAGGAAAACAGTAATTCAAAACTACTCATTCTGTACATGTAATACTCTGTTTTACTCTGTCAAGGAAACACAATGAAGTCCACAAATTGCTAGGCATTGTAAGCGACTCGCTAAGCTGAGTTACATCTGCCAGTTCAAATTAGACAGGTTGATTGGGTAGTTGGTGGTGCCAAGATGGCTCAACCCACTTCTTAATTACGCACACATACATATGTATATACATATGTGTGTTTGTGTGATATGAGTTCTTTTATTGTATTGTAATTTGCTTGAAAGCATTTGATTAAACCTACTGAAAACATACTTGGAGATGGTTATAAATTACTTCAAAAGTGTTTTTGATGATTTAAAATGTCGGTTGGTTCATCGTTTGGTGTTACTGCGGAAATGCTTTCGCTATAGATTAATTGATGTGTTGTGAGTTCTTGGAATAAAGTTTTTATTTCTACTTTTACGAGGAGCTAACGGAAATAATAATTGAAGAAAATCAATGCAAATTTGATGTGCGCGCTCAAATAGTTACGCTCATTAGGTGTGATGGAATAAACACTGCTTACAATGCAACTACTCCTGGTATGTGACTTGTTGTTGATCTCGCCTCTGTGAATGCCTCCTAGTCAACACTAAACTTGCAGCTTACAAATAATTAAATAGCTTTGCCGGCTTCTCATGTCAACTCACACCCTATAATTGTCCTTGATACTTGAATAACTTGCGGCAGGTATCATTTGCGTGCAATCCTTTCCCGCCTTATTCACTGATTTATGATGTAATTGAATTAGTTTTTCCATACTTTGAATCTCTTGAATTGACGATATTTTTTTGGTAGATGGCAAGTCTTTTAAATATAGGAAGAATCGATTTATTATTTTGTGGCTCCTTTTTAGCTGAGTTGAACCAATTTTTGTCTATTTTGTGGTAATAGCCAAGTTTGATTGTGCGATATTATCATTCAGTTGGTCCAAATATGTTTTTTTTTTTTTTTTTTTTTGTCGGGACAACTAGCAAGCAACACTCAGGCATTAATTGAGTCCATTGTACTACACTTAGATTCCCTTTTAATTTTCTTTAAATCTACCCGATCTCCGAAGAAATCTGAGTAGATCTTATGGTGCCAAGGAGCCAAGATGGTCGCTTCTTAACACATCAGTGGCAAAGACCTCAAACCTGATTCGACCGAAGGCGGGGCAGACACACAGGAAGGGGTCCGCCGTCTCATCCTCCCCTTCACAAGTTGGGCAGAGTACACTGTCTGAGATGCCCAACCTTTCCATGTGCTTTGCCCACAGAAAGTGGCCCGTCATCAATCCAACCAGCCGTCTGCACTCCCCTCTGCTTAATGACAGAAGGTCAGACATGACGGTAACATCAGTTTTGTCCATCTGCAGCCTCTCTCAGCTTGCCAAGCTCGCTTGTGGGTGGTAGTTACCCATTTGCTAACCGTGGCCGTGATGGCCGCAGAAGGGAGTGACAAAGCGGGCTCTGGGCCAAAGAAGTTGGCCTCAGAGCCCATCTTAGCTAAGGAGTCAGAGGTCTCGTTACCCGCGATACCCACGTGTCCCGGGACCCATGTTAGCATCAGGCTATTATGTCTACCGACATAGTTCAACCTGGATTTACAGGACTTCACTACCCCTGATGTGGTTGGAGGGCAATCTAAGGCCATAAGCGCAGCTTGGCTGTCGCTGCAGACACATATAGATCTGCCTCTCCATCGTTTTTCCACAACAAAGCTTCTTGAACTGCATACACCTCCGCTTGAAACACAGATGCATGCATTCCAAGAACAAAGTGCAGTCTTGTCCCGCTGGATTTCACGTAGACCCCAGAGCCGCAGCCATGCTCGGTCCTGGAGCCATCCGTAAAAATGCGAAAACAGTGTTTGCCGGGCTCATTTTCTGAGTCTTCCCACAACTGAGCCTCTGGTAGCACTACACTGTATCTCTTTTTCAAGTGCGACTCTTGATGGCATTGAGTCAAGGGGCATGGAGAGAATCGTTGGATCGATGTCTATGCCTTCTCTGTGTTCCAATGCCGGACAAGGGCCGTACAAGTTCCCACTGTGTTTCAGTCTGCAGATGGCCTTCAAGGCCTCTCCTTGGATGAAAGCATCAAGTGGTGGTAAACCAATCAGAGCATCTAGTGCCGGGCCTGAAGTAGTCGGAAAAGCTCCGGTGCAACAGATGGCGGTCTCCCCTTTGGGAAACAACGGGAATTCTTCGAATGCATTCCTTTCAGGAAAAGCTTCTCACAAAAAATTATCTGCCGTTTTGTGACAGTCTGAACCCTGGTCACATACGAAAGGTGTGACAAACTAATTATATATTTATACAAGTACATATTTATTTATGGATGCGCAAAAGAAGGAAGAAATTATATTTGAGAAGAGGGACGAAAACGCAGTTTTCTTCAGATCTGCTCTCTGATATTTAGAATTATTTCGAAAGCTCTGACTTGCACCATACAGTTTCTGGGCTTAAAGGCAGTTTAGAGGTAGATGGAGCAGTCTAGCTAACTTGCATCGAGGTCACAATTAGTCAACCACAGTTCCTAGTGAGTGGTAGAAGTGGTTCCATGATAAGACTTATCGCACTGGTTAGAAAATTCGCATGGTAGCGAACTGATTTTTACAAGATCGTCATGTGTTCTGTTGTGATATTTACATACAATATAAAGCATTAGTAAGTACCTAGTATACCTTCGCTCTTCATTTTTTTGTCAAAAGCAGGTTTATTTTTCAACGGACATTAAAATCGCTAAAAAAAATCTTGACGTTGCAAGGGATTTAAGAGCTGTTAATAATATCTGTGTTGAAGCAGCAACACCAGCGAAATCCAAAATTATTTTAAGACCCTTTCAAGACACACACATATATGTATAAGTAGAGATTATATTAATAATCTAGATTATATTATTTACCTGTAAAATTTCGAAAAAATTGGCAATACAATATGTCAAACAATTTTTAGAACGTAAATTTAAGTATTTCTTATATTATACATCATCAACCGTGTCGACTCTATTATTTGCGTTCGAGCGCTGGGAGAGGTATAGTTACGTTGCCGATAAATGCCAATAAATAAACTGTATGCCAATTTAAAAAAAATGTACTGACTTCTACATTTTAAATAATTTTAATGAAAATCAGGGAAAATATGGCCGTTTACAGGTATCTGCCCCTTTAAACTACCACACAGACCAGGCGTAATTATGCGACCTGAAGAAGGTCTAGGTGATCATTGCGGATCATTGAGTCACCGCTCATAGTTTTTTAATCATTCGTTGTTTCTTTAGTCTGCCTATGGGATTCGTTCGTGTTGGATGTGCTACACCGCACCTGTTTCTTCTTCTGACTGTGTGATCTCTGCTTGTGAATATGGCAAAGTATACGAATGAGGAATACGCTAATATTCTAATGTGTTACGGACTCAGCGAAAGTAGGCATGAATGAATGCTAGCGTGTTTTACTCGCCGAGCACTTGATGTTAGCGTTTTTAATGGTGCTTACCGGATTCTACAAGAAACCGATTCTGTAATGAGAACGCGCACTGAAAAGGGGCGACTGTTTGACGAGGAACAATAAAACGAGATACAACGTTTTCTTGAGGTAGAGCCAACTACATCTACGAATGTTGTTGTAGAACACCTGAGCTTGTCACAGTGGAAGTTGTCATTTGCAATAGCTGTGCTAGTGATAGGAGAAGGCAACTAATTGTGATGACTAAACTTTCACCTCAGTGAATTTCTTGAGGTGCGTCACAACTGGGCCATTTTTTTTCGGCCTAAAAAAAGTTATCCGGAATAAATTTGTTCTAAAATTTTTTGAGTAACTCAAATAAACATACTTTCTTTGGAAAAAAGTTGCGTTTGGTTAATATTTAAATGCTAAACTTCTTAAATTTACATTTTCCGGAACTGAGGAAAAAAATTTAGTTTTTTTCAAAACCTGCGTCACAACTGGGCCCCCTCCCCTATGCTATAAGTTCGAAAATATGATTTGACTAACTACCATACAATAACTACCCACTATCGGGAAGGGAACCCTGATTCAATGCCTTTGGATTTGCTGGTGTGTGAAAAAATGAAACGCCTCGTATACAATGATAAAGTGGATGTCCTGAAACAAAAGATCATGGAACAAGCGTCGTGAAAAGTAAATTAAGGAAAACCATGAGAATTTGCATCACGAACAGGGGCGGCCATGTCGAGAACGAATTACACTGAATAAAAAAAGTTAAAATTGATAAATATTTTTATAATGTTTTCCTTTCTATGAAATTTTACTGTTTAGTAGTTTAGTCCGCAATTCGCCTCGGATAAATATTTAATTTACACTTTCTTAGCTAGAGTGAAGAAATATATGTTTTTCAAATAATTTGCAGAATAGTTTCCATAAAAAAATTTGTTTTCAATGATATGAAGTAGGATAGACTTAGTGAAAAATCGTAAAACTTGGACAAGGACTTGGTTTTGGATGATTTTTATTACTTGACATACCCTTTCAATAAAAATAATAAAAAATGTCGAATGCTTGAACTAACATTAAAAAAGTGCACCTATAAGTAATCTCGAAATTGGTTGAGTTTTGGACATTCTGTCCCACAATCAAGAATTACCTAAATATTGCCCTTTATTATCAAGGACGATTTGCCCAGCGACCCTGTATATGCCAAATGCCACATATGTACATTTGAGTTGTAGAAAGTTCATTCATATCTACTTGAATAACTCATGAGGTGGACAATAAGATTGCTGAGCCTTAATTATAATGTAATAAACACGTTGCAAAAAGGAATACTAATGTAAAATTAAAATATTTCGAAAGCATAAGAAAAGTGGCAATTTGAAAGTTTAATTCAAGTAAAAGTAAGGCGAGGACATAGACAACAAAAAAAACCTTAGCTAAGTAAGCTATGTTAGTGTGTGAATGAGTGTCAATATAAAAGTAAAGTATGAAGTTGTGCGCCCAAACGCAGCTTATAAATAATTTATAAACTTGGTATGTATGTATGTCGATAAAGATATGGTAAGTGCACGCTTAGTTGCCTTCAAAGCTTAGGTGGACAGGTGTTGAGTATAAGGGGAGGCTTACAATGACCTTAATAAGCCCCCGATGGTGTGGGCAGAGGAGAAGCATTTTATGGGACAGCGCATGTTTGACTGCGTGGTAGTCAGAGTTGTACTTACGGGTACTTACGGAGGCTGCATGGGCTTATAGACGTTCTGACCAATAGCTTTCTAAATGTAGTGCCTGCTGCCGACTCAAACCTTATTTTTATGCTACAAAAATAGCTGTTGTGCTTCGAAATGCGCTGGGCGTCCCATTTATGAAACAATAGAATTAAAACACGCAAGGAAGGCTAAATTCAGTTTGGACTGAACTTTATACGCCTGCGAATTAAATTTAATTAGGGATGCCTGTTTCGAATTAAAGAGACTTAAGGTGATGATCGTTGTAGCTTGCAACATCAGAGGGAAGGACAGAAATTCAGCCTTAACATATAAAAAGTGTGCGTGGTTTTTGTCCCTCAGATGGAAGGACGAAGATTCAGTCTTAATATAAAGGGTTTTCCAATAAGAAGTGTTATTTTGATATTCAAAGAAAAATGCTATTTTTTAATATAATATAAATGATCGGATGTTTATTTCATTATATAGAGGAAGTTATGCCGTTAATAGTGAAAAATATCAACAGGCAAATGACCACCACGACCACACTTACAGGACAATATCCTTTTCATGAAATTTTCCATAATCGAATTGCAAAATGGCTGCCTCGATAGCCCTACGAATTCTATCTTTGAGGTCTTGAATCGACCTTGGGCTGTTGGCGTAGACCTTCTCTTTCAGTCACAGGGGTCTTCTGTTATTTACCTGCTCCATTTAAGCCAACCCAAACCGGAGCTTTTGCGTTATGGGCGATCCTTTGCGGTCATTAAAAACCTTTCTGAGAACAAGGCGGGAGAAGCAAGACTGAGTGAGTTAGGCTATGCAGAGTGTTCTCAGTCGATTTCATCTAGAATAACATCTATGGCCATAACATCTAAGCACCTTAATATTAAATACACTTACAAAGTGTTAGTGTTAGAAACCCCAACACCCACGATAAAAAAAATTCTGGCACCAGCGCTGAGGGTGGCAGAGCGGCGACATGTTATTGAAGCAGCTGCAATGTGCGTGGCCTGATAGTAATACCCTCACAGTAACCTCTCTGCGAGAGCGAATGTATGTGTGCGCGTACAACACTTGTCGACCTCCTTCCTCTAAAAAAGCTTTTATTTGGCCCTAATAGCCATGCCTGGCAGTTCTAACAACACATACCAGGCGCCGTAAGAGTTGTGAAAGTTGTCAAGTATTGAAACATAGCAATACAGTTGGTTTGTGATTGCCAGAATGTGATTATTGCAATTAAACTCATTAAAGTGGCACAAACAAAGCGTAATTGATATTGGTGTTTCTTTTTTGTTGCCTAGCGCATATTTGTATCCACGTACATATTTGAAATATAAGAGGGCCGTCGCCGGTTGCGGAATAGCGGGCAGAGGTCGATGCCTTGGGAAAAGCGCGTTTAGAAAACCGTTCAAATCAAAATAACACATTGTGTATGGATACAATGTTTTTTTTGTAAACACGTGTACAAGTTTTCATCTTTACTCACGCCCGCAACCATACTTGCATACATCGGTATGAAATATTAAATAGTTTTTTATTTTGTATGGAATCAAAGAGGGCGAGTCATGCGCCAAACAAGCCATAGTTTTTCAATATATGTACATACGTACAAACATATGTACTCATACAATAAATACTTAGATTTTTATACCATATACTGATATATATAGATATATATGTAGGTATGTATGTATTTATGGCTACTATGACCTGCCTACCCTGTGTCACTCCTGCTAATATTTGAACAGCGGCAACGGCCTTGCCCCTTTAGTTGTGTGCATATCATTTTAAGTTTAATTTGCGACTGACAGACAGTTTTTGTATGTATATACATATACGAGGTGTAGCTACTAAAGAATGAGGCTGATAATGTAAGATATTTTATTTATATTTCATACACATTACTCTCAATATGCAGCCAAGAACTAAACTCAACATACAGCACTCGTATAGCGGATTTTGAAATATGAAAATTCAAACAAGAAGAAAGCCCAGACCAAAGTTTTTATTCCCGTGAATATTTTAGTAAAATTTAAATTGGAATCAAACCAGCTCATAGAGAATGAGATTTATAACTTGTTCATCAGAGGGACGGGCGGAAATTTGGTCTTAACATATAGAACAAATGTGGTTAAAAAACTCATTGCTTAGCCCTGTTGTTGTACTCAAACGTTCTTGAGCGAATTAATGTCCATGACTATGTTGATTTGCTTACAGAAGACTGTACGTAAAATTACTGGCAGCCGCTGAGGTTCGGTGCATGGGTATTTCTTCTATAGCAGGGACAGTGTCGTTATTTGCATTGCAGGGAAAAGCCAAACTAGCATGGAAACATATTGGTTCAAATATATTTAATAGTAGGAGTCCTACTAGTTCGTCATTGAACAAAATAATTTTCGTAGTAAATGTGTCAATTTGTCTACAAATTAGTTGATTTGGTTTAGATGAGAAAGTTTAAGTTCAGATACTCAGATAAATAAATTTGTAAGAGAAACCCTATATCCAAGTCTATCAAATAAAAGCTACAATTAATTAATATTTGCGTTAAATTGATTCATTTTATATGCAGCCTCGCATCACAAGCCAGTGAGATTAAGGGCAGTGGATTTACAGGGTTGCCAATATTCGGCGGACCCATCTGGCAACCCTGTATCTTTTGACAGAGACGTCAGATAGCTTAATGGCCTACCGCGTTGGAAGCGTCAGTCCAAGCAGATTTTTTCCATGGAACAGTACACGCCACGCGAGCGCTCCCAAATTGTTGAAATGTACATTCAACAGAAGAAGTCAATTGTGAAAACTCAACGTGCGTATAAAAAATTAAGTAATGTGAAAAGTGCGCCTTCTAAGAACATCATTAAACGTTTGTACGAAAGGTTTTCGACTGGTGATGCTCTTTCTAATCCAAAGAGGCCAAATCAAAACCGACCAAGGCGTCGCCAAGGACATCCCAAAATCGCCGTTCTCAGCAGTTGTGCATTGCTCGGACCACTTTACAACGAATTATCCGCATTGATTTGCATTTATTCCCGTATAAGATTCAATTGACGCAAAGATTGTTGCCTGCGGACAAGCCTCGTCGATTGGAATGGGCCCAAAGAGTCATCGAAATCCGTGGGGTCCGTCGAATATGGGCAGCCCTGTATATTACTGTTACAGCTTTAAGCTTTAAAACGTTAAAAGAAATAATTATTTCATACCATTAAGTATGAATAACAATGCAATATTTAATTCCAATCATTTCATTTTATTAAAAAAATGTTTTTTTGTTTCGTAAAAAATGCTCGCTGTAACTGGACACTTAAAAATAATTCACAAATTTTACTAGAATTCATTTTATTTATGGTTTCAAAGTTAAGGTTTTCACTCAGTATTTTTTTGTTTAAGAATTTGTTTTAATTTTTGTAGGATTTACTTATAATAATATAACATTGAACCCATTTAAGAATGTTTAAGCAACTGTGCCTGAAAGAAGTTTCATTCCGTATAGACTTTCCGAGACGAATATTTTAAAATGTTGAAATGTGTGTTTTTTTGTTTTTGTTTTTATAATTTAACTGGTCTATGACTGGTTATTTTAGAAATATATTGGACTAGAATCCTTTTCATCTAGTATAAACTGGTATTTTATTTATTCTGGAATCAATAAACAATTGTTCTGACTGTGTACTAGTTATAAAAGTATATTTAAAAGACAAAAAAAAAAAATTTTCAACCCTCAGTTTAGTTGAGCAAAAAACATGGTTTGGATAATGTAAAGTCGATTCAATAGAATTCGAGATTTCATTGAGTTCATGAAAAGAGCGGGCAACTGGTGTATTACAGGTATAATTTGTTCTGATCCTATTCAAATGGAATGGATATTTATTACGCAAAGACATGGAGGGACCGTTAATAATTTCTAGAAGAGAGGAACAGTCAATTTCTCCCCTGATAATATTGGGTAGTCGAAAAAGTCTTTTCGTATTTCTAATCAAACTTCAACTCTTTTTATTTTATATTTATAATGAACTTCATTAAACCAAATATGTTCCATTTCGGTCGACCACCTTTTGTCATTTTTCTTCTAGAGACATTATTCCATCAGTGTAAAACTTTTGTGGTTACTCGGCGAAAAACTGTGACAAGTAATTTTCACAGGCTTCTCTTGAAGCAAATGGTAGTCCGATGGTGCAAGGTCAGGGTTCTAGGGCTCTATGGTGGATGCATCAAAACTTCCCAGCCAAGCTCTCTCAATCTCATCAGTTAATGACAGTAAAGTGTAGAATCAATCATTCGAGCAGGCTGGAGCAGCTCATAGTGGATGATTCCTTTCCAATCCCACCAAACATACAGCATAACCTTTCGAGCCGTCAATCCCGGCTTTGCGACCA
>JAYXIM010033990.1:0-13251 GCA_037575425.1 Anastrepha fraterculus | reverse complement strand
GAGTAAACATTGAAATTGACGCCCAATAACTCCGAGTTATTTACTGTCGGAAATGATGTATTATCGGTTTTGCCTTCCAGTGACAGTTGGATCTCATTCATTCATGTTGTAAGTAGCGCGGCCGTGGATTTAGTGAGTGAAAGTTGGAGATTCCTTGCAGTGAAAAAACGAGATGCCAATATCGAATAATCAGTATGAGATCACAAACACTCCCTCTAGTTGTTGAGAAAGTTTGGAAACATGGAAGTTGAAAAATAAGAGGGAAGAACATCACATTACCCTCCTCTGTTTTGAGAACTTATCTCGAAATATTGACGTGTGTCGATCAAACAGGTAATTCGCAGACCACCTCTTCAGTTTTTGTGAGAAAGTAGATTTTCCAATGTTAAATAGTTGTTGTTGTTGTTATTGAATAAGCATTTCTCATACATATACGGGGAATGCTGCTAAGGAGACAATCTTTGGCTGGATATAAAATCGCGTTGTTCCGGTTACGCAGAACCTACTGTCTTGGGAACTTTAACATTAAATATAGGGTGGGCCTCGTAAAATTTGCTTTTTGAATCGCTATAAAAAAAAAACTAATCAATATTTTTTCAAAATTTTTATTTTATTTTTAAGATTGAATATTGTCATTTATGAATGAAAAATTATATCGTCCAAATGACTGCCACGACTGGCTTTACAGGAGGCCATTCGATCAACCCAATTTTTAAGCACATTTTCGATTGTTTGGGCTGCAATTTCATGAATGGCAGCTTCGATTTCGTCTTTAAAGCATCAATCGTCTCTGGATGGTTCGCATAGCATTTGTCCTTAACGGCTCCCCACAAAAAATAGTCCAACGGGCTTAAATCACAGCTCCGAGACGGCCAATTGATATCGGAGTTCAAAAACGGTAGCCAAAAGTTCGAGTGTAACTTTGGCAGCGTGACAAGTGGCACCGTCCTGTGGAAACCAAATGTCGTCCATGTCATCCTCTGCAATTTTTGTAAACAATTCCACGGTAACGCTCGCTAATTACTGTAACCGCGACTCCTCGTTCGCCAGACCAAAAACCGCACCAAACAGTGACTCTTTGTGGATGCATTTGCTTCTCTACAGTAACGTGTGGATTTTCTGAGCCCCAAATCCGACAATTTTGCTTATTGACTTAGCCACCGATGTGAAAATCAGAAAAGAAGAAGAAGACTCACCACTTTGGAAATAGGTTTTCAATATTTCCCAATTTTGTTCAAGCGTATAGCGTCCCGTTTCGTAAATGTCAAACCTTTAAGTAAATTATGAACACATTTGTGGTGAACACATTTAATAGGTGGTTCAAAAAGCAAACGCTATATGGCCCACCCTGTAGTAACGTGGCGTAGTTGGCGGGCTTACCAGGTTTTCCTAGGTTTGTTTTGTGTCACCGAACTTTAGAACTACTAATTTGAAATAAATACCAGAATATATGATATTAGTTTGCATTCAATGAGTTCCAAACTCATTAAAACAAAAACTAAATCGAGTCATGGCATGGCTAAATACGGGATAAAGTGCACTTTTAATCGTAATGGAGGAATGAAGTGAAAATTAGTATGTTTGCATTTGGAAATCTTCACAGAGTTGCATTGAAAAATCTTTGAACAAAAGCTTCATTGTGGCAAAGAACTTTAAAAGCCGCAAAATTATCTGAGTTATAAACTAAAACAAATTTAAAAAAATTCTTGATATCATATTCAAGGCATCACACGTCACACAAGAAGTCTTTGCGTAACAAGGCAAGCTTCACAAAAAGTTATCCCCTTTTTCATCAACGATTCAAGAGTGGTGCGACAAACAAATTTTGTGTATGAATCGTTTGTGTTATTTAATATATGTAGTAACAGTGCTTTGTTAGAATTTCTCGGAAAACCCTTTTCTGGCAATTCACCAATCTGGCAACCCTGTAAAATGAGCTTTTTGAATGTACCACTTCAATGAATGCCGTTCACAGAAAGTTTTCCTAAAAGGATTCGCATCATAGCACAAACGATCAATGCCCAAGTGCTCCTTAAAAATAAAAATGCAGAAGTTTTGCGCATCAACAACCCTACAAAAGCAATAATAGATTCTACAGTGAACAGACAAGTACTCACACACATACACATATACATACAAAAGTAATTTAAGTGAAGTGAACGCAACGAAAATTGCTGGCTCAGTTACATTTCGAAGCAAGCTGAGCAAGTTGCAAGTGAAAAGTCGATAAATTATTGATTAACTCAACTCGACGTCTACTCGTTGAGTGTCCAATGGAGAAGGAGTTCGAGAAGAAGTTTGGAGGCGCATAACCGCTACACCCACTGCAGTCATCGCTCATTACAAACGTGCCACCAGTAAGCAAACGACAGCAATAAAAATGGTAATAGCAATTGCAAATAATGAAAAGCGCAAAAAAGAGAAAACAAAAAGTAAGTGAAATTTATGCATGAGAAAATGTGCCACCGATGCTTTTGCGGCAAGCATTTGCAAGGTAGCAAGTATCAACGTTCTTGAGCTGAAAACATATTCCTTTTTGCTGGAGTTATAGTAGTTGTGTAGGATATTATTCGTCCACGTCCTCTTGAGAATGTAGCCCCCTATAGCACCTTTGTGCCATTTATTGTGTCGTGTGGCCGCTTCACCCGGGCAACCACAAACTCAATAATACTCACAGTTATACTCGAACACTACTCACACCCGCGTAGCACTGCGGCAACAATTCATCTGCATAAAAGAATTCATGACAATTGTAATGAAATACAAAATTTATATAAATGCTGCGCTGATTTCCGACGCAACGTAAAATATGTCGAAAAGCCGCAATCGACGGAAGAGCAAAAAGCAAAGTCGGCTGGCATTGAGCGCTGCCGAGTCGGGAGGACATTTTATTTAAATTCAGTGCGTGCAACGGCGGTGGAGTTAATAAATGGCTTTGCGCTTTGTGGGAGTAGGCCGCATGGACCGCAAGCAAGTGAATAGTGTGACCATTTAAAGTGCCCACTTGGGACAGGCTCTGGACTCGCAAGGTATTGAAAATGGATGGTGCATTTGCGGTTGTGAGTCGGCGAGTGCTTTGCGCAACAAAGGAAGCAGGTGTTACTTAGAGCGGCCAAGAAGGAAGAGGAAGTGGAAAATGTGGGGAAGTCAGAGGAAGTTGCAAAGAAAAGAAATAAACGAGCAAAACAAAGACAAACACTACTAAAGCATAATACGAGTATGTAAACAATGTAATAAAATGAAATAAGAAAAAATGGAGTAGCAGAGAACATAAAGAATTAGTGCGTATAAGCTGGAAAATGCAGAAGTTGGTGGTATTGATTTATTGCAGCAGCGTAGGATCTGAGTTAACCAATGCAGAGTGAGTTGAGAGCAGCAAGAACGGGTGGACCTGAAAGGAAGTGCCATAAGAAGAGAGAATCTAGAATTTGAAAAAAGGACATGAATGAGAGTGAAAGGATGATAAATGAAATAAAAAGATAACCCAAATAAATATATAACATGAACATGTAACATAAAATTGTAAAAAAATGAAAGGAATAACCACAAAAATACACAAATAGAAATTCACTAAGCCAAGCGGGTTGTGGGAAGGGGCAGATGCTGCTTAAACATTCTGGAAATGTGAAAGTGAAGGTGATAAGTCAGCTAGATTTTATCGTTTCCTCCATCGCTCAGGCATTTGTCATTGGAATGGAAGGAAGTGCAGAGGAAGTTAGCTATTCCCAGCGATTTATAGGTTGAGCGTCATTTTCTTTTACAATTTACAGTTTGAAATACTGTGGCAGGAAACGATTCTGCAACTCTATAGTACGCGTTTTCACATAAAAATACTATTTACTGCACTGAGTTAATTTACCGAAATTGGCTTCAAGCCATAATTGAAAGGAGAAGAAAAAGTTTTTTAAATCACGATCGTCTTTCAAATACACAATAACTCACTAGAGGGCGTATGCACACCTTTTTGCACGATTGCCTGACAGTGGAACTACATACATGCATGCATGAATACTTATGGAATAACTCTAAGCAAAATATTTCAAAGGCCGCTGTGCTTTTGCCTAAAGGCAATGTTAATATTTTCACGCGATATAAAGACTTTTTGGCAGCGTTTTTTTGGCGCCATTCTCTACTGGCTATGAAGTGATTCTAATGACCTGCACCGTCTGCGCTCTGGGCTAGAGGCGGCGCTGGCATTAGTCTACACATTAAAATAAACTCAACGACATTTCGTATGCACAAGTGCTCTTCTCGAATAAACGCAAATGTATTTCAAGAATTCACAAGAGATGATGTTCGCGCGCAGGCATATAAAATGCAAAAGCTATAAAGACAAAAAATAAATAAATGAAAATAAAATAAAAGAAAAGAAAATCAACTGTCGAAGAAAGTGTAACAGTCCAGCGCATAACGACGTTGCAAAGTTTTTTGGGAAAGTTGGCGTTCACGACGAAGTGCCTACTTACTGAAGCAGGAAGAGCGCGGCATGAGTAAAGACAAGTCAAGTGCGACGTAGTCAAGAAATTGGCAAAAATTCGTTATACGCGTGATGCCATGCGCCAAATGGAAGAAAGTCGCTTCACAAACACTACTCAAATGTATACATATTCGTATACCCGTGAATTATATATTTAAAGTTGATTTTGTTTTTGCTTTCACGTTCGACTCTAAAGTACTCGACATGGCAACAACGGCTGGCTGTGCGTTGGGAACAGTGCCAAACGATTCCCAGCAAGAGCACCACATCAGCCCCAGTCCCAATGCAAAAGCAAAAGCAAGAGGTTAAGTGACAATGGCAATGGCAGTGGCAGTGCCAACCAGCCAGCAGTTCGAGTCGCCAAGCACTTTAGCCAGCCACTTCACTTGGGCATCGTTACGTCCGCTGCCAATCGCATTTGAAGTCGTTGCAAATCGCATCGGGAGTTACTGATGCAGTGCGTCTGCCTATTCGACGTAACCGTTGTCGTCGACGCCACACTCTTGCCGTCGAAGGCAATCTTTCGAGCAGCCAAGTCAGCGTACATCGAATGAAATTTACTGAAGAAGTGAAGATGTGACTATGGCACACACACACACACACATACAATCACCCAATAAGTAAGTTTATGGGTCTGTGTGTCTCATCAGTATATGAATCTATTGGCATCGTTCGCTCGTACCTACGATGTACTTCGTATCCGCTTGCGTGGCTTTCGCACCGCCTGTCAAAGCCATTAATCAATGGCAGCGGAATTTCAAGAATGACACAGCACGTTGCGCTCGCTTTGTCGAATATCGAGGTATGTATGTATGTGAATTCGCATGTGAAATGAAGTTGGAAATGGGAAGTCGCATACATTCCTTAGCTAGCTCGCGCTGCTGCTTGGCAACAGTAAAGTGTATGTCAGCCCATGTGTAGGTGCACTGTAGGTGACTTGCTAGAGAACACACATTCCTACATGATTCCTTCCAAATTGTATTTTTCAAATAGCACCTAGTGGGCTTGCGTGCACTAGATGTGGATGCGATTTTTGGAGGCACTGCCAAGTTGCTGGCAGAGTTGTCGCTCCGCTATATAAATATATTGGAATTATTGACATTTCTGCATAATTCAGGAGCTAAGAGCGCGCATTATCGCATTCGTTGGCTGCATTCCATGCGTACCCGCATCAGCTTTGAAGAATTGCCAATTGCACTCCATACTCAGCGTCATTTCCCTTTTGAGAAATCATTGCACTATGAAAATAATGAGCGGAATTAATAAAAGTGAAGTGAGTGCACGCAATTGTAAAACTTGAACGTGCATACGTAATTTGGCAACCAAAATAAAAAGAGGCGCACATTTTGAAATGCAATAAGATATTAATGACACTGCTGGATGGAATGGAAGGAATTCATATACAAACAAATTTATGAATTATATACATACTTCCGTTATTATAATGAAAGTGATCACAGCTAAATAATATTTGCTCTCGTAGTTGTCAAAGTGCTCAAAACGTCATTTGAATTGCATACAAATATTGAATGCGATAGGCATCACGGGCTAAGCGGTGCACCAAAAATGTTGCCTGGATCCCTGCAACATAGACAATCCTGGAAATTGCATGGCAGGTGAGCTGGCTAGGAGAGAACAGATTCTAAATCAGTCAACTCTGCCCAGTAAGTGGGCAATCTTTTAACCTCAAGCAAGCTCTGGTTCAAATTGGTTTACATCACGCGAACCAACAGTAGATGAACCACGGAGGCTACTTGTGAGGAAACTAGACACTTCTGACCTAGAAGGGGAAAAACAGAACTAGGTCTTTCATCAACATAGACTGACCTTCCATTAGTACAGTTGTTGGCATCAATATCCTGCTTTGCCTAAGGGGAACACACGAGAAACGTATTTTCCTCTAATAATTTCTACCACATCTGCAGGAACGAGGAGAAGGTGGATAACGTTGAACATTTTCCCTGCCACTGTTCCGTCCTTGCTAAAACGCGTCATAACTTTACTGTCTACAACTTTATTTCTTTGGATGTCTGGCAGGTTTAGAATCTGTAGCCATTCACAGTATTTCATCATTTATTGGAGATACGAAGTGGTTTTAGCACATTGCGAATTAGAAGGGAAACTTGAGCCCTAAGTAGTGGTATTAGAGTGGGCTTTCAAGCCTTTGTAGGACCTTCTACACCCCCATGAAGGGTGGCAGCAATCATCGGAACTTAACTTAGTATAGGTAAATAAATATAAATATAATGGATATATAGAATATTCATGATTATAAAAAACGCGGTGTGGTTTTTGAGTCGATGGAATAATCGAACTCTACTTCTTCTTAGTGCATTTACGGTGAACGCAGAACGTTATCGTCATATGGTGATCTTGCCACACAACGCAACAAAGTACCCAAGATGTTTATCTCGCGAAACGACGATGTGAAATGGCTGCCAAGACCTAGCGATTTTACACTTTTGACTTTTTTCCTGGAGCTATATGAAACTGATGGTATATGCCAATAAGCTCGAGATATTTTTAGAGCTGAAGAATGAAATCATTCTACGCCAAAAAATCATGGAAATTGTTGTTGCGCATCCTGTGTTGCCAGAGAATTCGTAGTGTGCCTTTAACGGATATTTTATTTCGGAATGAAATCACTTCGACTTTGACTAGAAAGGAATCACTTGGGTAATTTTTCTTCTAATTTATTTACAAATGGGATAGTTTAACAAGCCACACTTCATGTACTAAAAATCCACATGCCAATCGAAGAATCACTATGAACCCACAACGAAATTAGCAGTAAACATTAGCTTGCAGAATAACGACGTCGCCAAGATCTTGCGTTTTAAAACTACTGGCCTCTGTTTTCTTTCTCTTTCTTCTTCTCAAGCTACGTGATAGACCATACTCTATTAGGCCCGAGACGATTCTAGAGCCAGAACTGTCCCAAAAACTCAAGGACCATTTTCATGTGCGAATCTTGTGTTGCATTTAACGGTTCTTGTGTTTAATACAGCAACGTATAGGCGAAAAATTATGATGAAATAAAGGAAAACTCATTTAGATAAATTTTGTTGTTCTTAATTTTTAAATGAAAATCTGTGATGCTATTGAATCGCCCTGTATTTCAATTGACGCTTCACGTTCATGTTGGTTATCTAACCCATAACGATCAAGCAACTACTTTAGTATTAATTATAAAACCAGTTTCTATTCTCTCTACAAACTTCCACCTATCGATTCCCGTAATTACTTGCATAGCGAATTACTACGTGAAAAGATTTTGAGTTTCATTTATCAATTCCTCTCACCGCCTCTTCCTTACTTTTAACATCCTACGGCACATTTGCGCCGAGTAATTTGAGCAAATTTTACATTATGGCCAAAAGTGCACCAAATAAATGTTCATTTTCCTGCCGCTCAACACGCGTAATGCGCCACCTTTTTGGAGGTAAGTACCGTTGTAACCGAAGCTTGAAAGTTTTACTCACTCATCACCTCACTAACTTTTTACAGTGCTTCACGGCTTCTCGCCTTCACCGGTGTCCATCGATCTACCGAGCGCACGGAATTACATTCCCATTTATTTGTTGTTCAACAAACTTAGCTACCGTTGTTGCCAACAAATTAATTGCATTTGAAATTTACGAGCAGCTGAGTCTACTTTGTTGCTACTATATTTGCGTCTTTCTTCATGCGCTAGCTACACCTTTTCGTGTCTATACATATTCATTTGCTGTCACATTTTTTTCGCTCAATATTAACCACTTTTTCGTTTGTTTTTGTCTAATTTTTGCTGCTATTTAGTGCAACGTTGATGAAAATTAACCTTAATTTAGAATGAAAGTGACAGAGGGTGAAAGTATGGATAGAAAGAGTGACCGCCTAAACAACACAAAATAAAAAACTTTTCGCTCTCATGATGATCGCCATTGTGGCCGGCATGAGCGATGTTAAGGCGGAAAGAGGAATTGTGTAGGCGGTCAGTAACTGAAAAATAGTTTCTAAGTGTTTTCTGAAGTTGTAGATGGATTTGCTTTTCTTTTTGGCAAAATGTAGCTTGGAAATGCGGTAATAACAGAACAGAGAAGAAGATAATCAATTCAGAAAAAGCTCATTTATTTTTAGTAAAACGAAAAATATCAAAATGGAGAATAAAGTTCAACGAAGTGATGACCTCTAGAAGAAGAGCTGTCAGCCTGCAGTTACTAGTAGCTACTCACCGTGCATTAGAAACTTTTTTAAATAATAGTGAGATGAGAAAATCTTGAAGAAATATCCCTTATAACAAGAGAATTGTGATCAGTGAAAAAACCGTAATCCATATAATCGGGCACCAACTGTAATTTAGGTTCACGTGAATTTCAATGCAATTGCGAGAAAATTTCAATGAAAGTGAATTACGGAACCTACCCCAATATGCGGAAATTTTTGCACCAATGTTGATGGTTTCATGTCTTTTATCAGAAAATTCATCTTCTATATTTCATGTACGAGAAACTTGGGATCGGGATACGGGACCAGAACGTTTGAACAAACAGCAAATCTGGTCTACATGGTTTTTTTTTTGGTATGTGGGACTGTCTTCAGATGTATTTATAAGTGCTGAACACAACTCAGGGCCAAAGGCGTTATGCCATGTTTTTGAGAAAAACTATGTAAAACCCATACAAATGTGTTTTTGGGTGCTTTCACCTCTCCTTTTCTCGAAAACCTGAAGTCCATTAGACTTCAACCTGTACACAAATTAAAGCTTGAGTAGAGTGATTGTATTGTTTATGAAAATCCAAAAAAAAAATAAAAATTGAAGAAACTTTTAATAAAAGAGGATTAAAGGCCAGCGATTATGATCGAATTGCAAATTATTATGAGCTGAGTTCATAAAAATAAATGGTCAGGTGTTTTTGGGGGTAGTTTTTCAAAATTTCAATAATCTTAAAGTGTTCAGTTTGATGGCCTTAGCTCAACTTCTTAATTTTGCGTCTGCCATTTTGAATATTGAAAATAGAATAATTGAGTTCACAGATTTCTATCTGAAAAAGATAATCACGGCGTGGAAAATATGTAAATAAATATATTAAATATGTTCGGAAAAGATGTTGTATTGAAATCTCTTGACGATATATAAACCAAATTGTTAGTGTAGGGAGGCTTATTTAGGCTGAATAGGTTTATTAGTATTACTACAGTGAATTTAAGTTTACCCCTTTGTATTTTCAGCTAGCTTTTACTTAGGAAAAGTGAAAAATGTTTGAATATTCCTACTTCCTTTTTATCCCGCAACTATGATAAAAGACGGAGCTACACTTTTATGCCGTCCGCGAATGACAGATAGTTTCCGCAGTTAATTAGGAACATTTTTTATTAAGAAAAACATTTGTGTTTATCATCGAAATGGGGCCATCGGAATGTTAGCTCAAATTCAAACTAAATGGACGACGGCGGCCTCTCAATCTTAAACAAAAATACATAAAATATGTGTATGTATGTCTCACATTTATGATTTTTGCGAAATTCAATACCACTAACCGCTGCTAATTCAAGACTAAAGGTCTCAGCCTTCCGACAAAGTCTCATATGTCCACTCTAGTTATTTGCAGTACCTCGACTTACGTGAATTGTTGAGTAAGTGGCCGTTTGCTCAAATATTGGCTTGTAGCTTCACAGCTTTGAACGTGCCAGTGAACTATAAAATTGGCTTAACCAGCGGCTAGGAAACGGCGGTACTCCGGAACAAATTTGTATAAGAACAATTTGCCGATTTCGAGCGAAGTGGGGTGTTGGAGAATAAATAAAAGAGCAACGAATGAAAGAAAGAAAGAAAAACGGAAGCAAACACAAAAAGGACACTACATTGGAAATATGTATATTAGGATAACAGTGTGAATGACG
Source organism: Anastrepha fraterculus (assembly GCA_037575425.1). Taxonomy (NCBI): domain Eukaryota; kingdom Metazoa; phylum Arthropoda; class Insecta; order Diptera; family Tephritidae; genus Anastrepha; species Anastrepha fraterculus. The sequence goes on along the minus strand of JAYXIM010033990.1, from coordinate 2,891 downwards.
CTGAGAAATTCATTTCAGTGCTTAACGGCGTATACGACATTTTGCAAGCAATTTGAAATCGAATTTTCCACATAGATTTGCGCCTTGCTCTTACCTGTAGGTATTGGCGAATACTTTTAATTTCTCTGTTTATTCTTTGGTTATAGCAGATTTGCTATCTGCTCTTTTATCTTTTCTAACGCTTTGTTAAATTTATTTTTGAATTCCTCAGCAGGTGTCGCTTTTTTGTGAAAAAATATAATAAAACTTCTATGATAGTATACTTTATAGGTACAGAGTTTGATTGAAAAGTAATGAGCCTTATTTTTTTTAAGCAGTTTTATTAAACCTTTTGGCTTATACAACTAATATTCTTCAAAATAGGACCCTTGAGCGTCAATACACCGCTGGTAGCGGTCCTTTCACTGCAGGAAACTTTTTTTAAACTCATCCGCCGGAATCGCGTTCCATTCGGCTGTCACAGTTTTTCGGACCGCCTCGATGGAGTCATGATTTCCCGCACATTGTAATAAATTAAATTTAACTCTTCACTGATCTCACGTAGACTAACACGACGGTTAATGTTCAAAAAATCACGAACCCGGTTCGCATCTTCGTCTGTTTGCGTCGTTGAAGGCCTTCCAGATCGCTGTTGGTCTTCGACGTCCTCCCGGCTTCCTTGAACGACTTGTCCCACCGTTTCACCTGGGAACTGGACAGAGATTGGTCCCCGTAAGCCTCTTTGAGTAGCCCAATGGTTTCGGTCCTCGTTTTGTTTAGCTTTACTCAAAATTTGATCGAGTAACGTTGCTCCAACGATCGCTGTATTTTCGCCACTGCAAAATCCTAACACACTTTTAAAACAGCTTTCACGAGCGGAGCGATGTTGACTGCACCGCTGTTGCCAACGAACTGGGACCGGTTTCTAGTGGAAGGGGAAGGTCCAACGATCATTTTCCCCCACCAACCGATTCGGTTGATCGCTTGGCAGACGCTCCGCGCCGGAAGGCTCATTACTTTTCAATCAAACCCTGTATACTCGTTTAGACTATACAAAAGCGTCATTGAGACCGAAAATAGAGAGACCGGAAGAGGATGGAAGGAAACCGCGCTTACACGTTTAGAATATTTCATTACTAGTCTTAGGCCAAAACTGAGTGGCAAATAAAATTAAGGTATACCTTTTCTCTATGAACCGGTTCTCATGAAACAAAGTCCACGTATAGCTTTAACTTACATTCAAGTAACCTGCGAGAACCTTGCGTAACGTGACTCGTATTTAGTGAGTTTAAGTTTACCCCTGTTATGTTAATAAATTGTTTCTATTTGTTTTAGGTTTTACTGGGTATACCTACTTTCGTAAAAAATGGAGGCGTACCGACTTTATCGCCGCATAGGTAAAACCATATATATATGAAGTTATAAGTTACCAAATTAGGGTATTCACTTTTGTAATATAGACGAATATTCTTAGATTTTTGAACTTTCGTGTTTGGTATATTTGTCATTGATCGCTACCGGCGAAACGCCTCTACAGTTTTATTCCAACCGACTCAATGCGATTAATTTGCTTGTGCTTGGGCTTGCAGTTAAGGCAACTATGATACATAAATATTTTTTAGCTTTGTTCCCATGATTTTGTCCTTCGTGTAAGATTATTGCATACCTAGTAATAAAGGGTGTTTTTAAGAGCTTGGGGACTTAAAGTGATAGTAAAAAACGGAAATATTATTGGAATTTATTATTTTTGGTAATATGCGCTCCTCCTACGTGTTACTTTGTCCATTCGATCAGTACCATTTTCGACTTATATTTCCATTAAATATGAATAATAAAATCTAAATTAGACAATCAGGAAAAATGCGGGGCAAATAATGGTCATTTCCGTTTCAGTTTCCATATAGCCTAAATTTGGCTTACATTTTCACAGAGAGTGCGAAGAAACAAGTAGTCAGCCATATAGCATAAAGTTAAGAAGGACGACCAATCGAGATTTCGACGTATTCTACAACACTTCGCTCTATGAAATTCGTGAACAGATTTAGTTGTTTCGATGTAAATTTTCACAATTTAGAAGCGTTGTTCTGGTGTTAAACATTTCATGATGACGTGTCAAACGTTGCTGCAGCGAAATGCCAACACAGTTGATTTTCGCAGCTGTCCAATCATAGTTATCGATATCCATGGTACGTACGTAGCTAAAAAACACCCGATAGTAGATGACGCTTCTAAATGTTCAGTCATTCACAGTGGGTTGATTGTATTGAATTTGTTATAGTAATAAGAGTGAGAGAGAGAGGGGGGTAGAGAATGAGTGAGTGTGTTGGCATCGATGTGAGTATGAATGAAATGCGAAGGTTGCTCTATGAAGGATGAACAAATACGCCCACATATACCTTTATAGGCTCACTAATCCTTACGTCCTTTACGACTAATGAAATGCAATGATGTTCAAATATCAGCTGTTTTTGAACTCATACACTTGTAAATGTATAGAAAAATATGATTGAAGGACATAGTAAAATGCTGAACAAAGGTGAATCAGTGGGGAAAGCAGGCGGCAATATGATATGGCTATAAGGTAATGTTAACAAAGTCTATTATTTTTTATTGTTGCTTCGTGTAGCTTTCTGTGCTTCAAGGCGAAGTGCAATCCAAGTACATAAGTATATGGTTATCATTTAATTAAATGAGTGGATTAAGGGTCACTCGTGTAACATACATACATACATACGCATATGTGTATTAATGTATTATTGCAGCAACACGTTTTGATTATTATGAAGTGTTCGTATATACAAGAATATGTGTGCAACGGGTGATTGTTTAGTTGTATAGAACTTTCGAACATGTGATTTTAGGCTACTTTGGCAAATTATAATATCATGAGGATAAAATGTAGTAATTTCTTT
>JAYXIM010033989.1:0-27409 GCA_037575425.1 Anastrepha fraterculus | reverse complement strand
ACGCAAGAATTGGATCTTCAGAATCTTTTTTAAGGTCGTAAACTTGGAGAAGGAGCTGAAAATCAATTGAATTTTGAAACATATTTCTCCCATGAAATCATCATTAGCAATGAGGTTATATCTGGCTTAATGGGAATGAGTAATGGTATGGTTACACACATTTTTAATGAAAACTCCATCTCGACTAAGTACCTCATTTACCTCATGTAAATTATTATCGTTATTGCGACTTTTTTAGTGGCTGTCAATTGACCGCATTTTGATAAATGCTTGTGAGAGCGCATTAGGAAAATATTTTATGGCTGCAAAGTAATTGCGATATATCGCGGCTTGATTTGCCGTCTTATCAGCAAGGTGATTCGCGTATAATTTTAAAAGGTGGTACAAAATTGGACACTTATCATAAACATGACGTGTCAAAAAATACTAAAGCTAATTAAGTTCTATAACTCTATGAAAACACCCGTTTAATGCAATGGTGTAAGCAAATATCAGGTTATGACGTGAGCGTCAAACATCCGTTTGCATTAAATAGAAATCCATTGGTTTCAATGAATCTGCAAAATTTTCCACAAATATAAATATAATTTTCCGTAATAAATATATGAAATGTGTGATTGTTATGGATACCCTAGAAACTGCTCATTTCAAACATATGCTACCTATTTCGATCTTAGGCGTTTGCATTGTGTAATCTTCTACTAACAGTACTGCTGCTCTATTGCCCTTGTACTTTGAGGGACGCCCAACACGTGCCTGTTCGTGTGTAGTCAGTATACTGAATTTTGTTGCTGTATATCATATCATTCATCTCTTGTGTCGACAGCATTGAAACATTAAGTGTCGATTGTAAGGTGAGTAAAATATCGAATATTCACTTTTGATGTCTGTGTTAAGTGAAATTTCAGGTTTAACAAAAACTATTGATTTCTGCATAAAATGAAAATAAAAGCGTGCATTAAAATGCTTTCGTAGTAACTTGCAACTTGGGTGTCTTAATAGATTTATTTTTGAATATTTGAACATTTTTGATTTAATTTATTTAAACTTAACATTTGCTATGAAAAATCTTCCCGCAGTTGTCGTTCTGAGTTGGCACAAAACTTACAATCCCTTCATTTGTAGGACAACATCAATACTCATTTCACAAGTTAGCGGATAAACTCGGCCAAATACGCCAACAGGACGTACCCACAACAGACTGTTTTACGGTGGCGGAACGACCTGGATTTATATTCGTCTAAGGACTGTGACTTAAACCGCATTCCTGGTATATGTATGGGGAATGCTTGTGCTGCTACAACAATAACAAAACTCGAATATAGGACATTCGCGCCATTTATAAATGTACCTACAGAAGAACGAGCGAACTGACAAAAGTTCGGTGAATTATAGATATTTTATATCTTTTTGATATTTTTTGTATTTAGTCTACCAGATCAACTGCAAGTAATATTTCAGTGTTAGATACTAATGACAACATGACACATTGGAATATTAAAATACGCGCTCTAAGACTATAGATGGATATGGTTCAATCGCAGTAGGTCTGTAAGTACCATTTGATTTCCATAAGAGTACCTACAATTTTGGCTTTTTTCCAGCAGTAGAGAAAGGCGTGAGTAGTATAGGCAAGAAATTTCGGAAAAAAATATTTGAAATACTTCGGTTGAGTGTCATACAAGTCAAGCGTTCAACCGAATCGGCTGGTGAGAAAAATGATCGTTGAACCTACCCCTTCCACTAGAAACCGGTCCCAGTTCGCTGGCAACAGCGGTGCAGTCAACATCGCTCCGCGCGTGAAAGCTGTTTTAAAAGTGTAAAACTAAACAAAAGGAATACCGAAACCATTGGACTACTCAAGGAGGCTTACGGGGACCAATCTCTGTTCAGTGCTCAGGTAAAACGGTGGCACAAGTCGTTCAAGGAAGGCCGGGCGCGCTTGTCGAAATCGAAGGTCAAAACCATGCTGATCATCTTTTTCGACTCTCGAGTCATCGTCCACAAGGAGTATGTACCTCCAGGAAGCACTGTAAACGCGGCATTTTACAAAGAAGTGCTCCTTCGGCTGAAAAACCGCGTCGCCCGGGTTCGGCCCGACCTCGTCAACAATTGGACCCTTCATCACGACAATGCGCCGGCGCACACCGCCTTCCTCTGGACCTCTGCATTGGCCAAGATGTGGGTTTCGGTGCTTCCCCACCGTGCCTACAGCACAGACCTGTCCCCTCCGGACTTCTTCTTGTTCCCGCGCCTGAAAAGAAAGCTTAAGGGGAGGCGTTTCGACTCCATCGAGGCGATCCAAAAAACTGTGACAGCCGAATTGAACGCGATTCCGGCGGATGAGTTTAAAAAATGTTTCCTGCAGTGGAAGGATCGCTACCAGAGGTGTATTGACGCTCAAGGGTCCTATTTTGAAGAATATTAGTTGTATAACCCAAAAGGTTTAATCAAACTGCTTAAAAAAATAAGGCTCATTACTTTTCAATCAAATCCTGTATGTATTCCGTTGCTCATCGAGGGTTTGATTTTTCTAATAAAGAAAATAATTATTGTCAAACATCGAACGTCAGTTTTCAAAGCATGTCTGTCGATATCCTACCAAGCTACTAAACCACCCTTTATCACTCTGCATTCAATTAAGGACAGCTATCATAAAAGGGTAGCAATTCACAAAAAAAGTACATTTTCACAGATTTCACTGTACATAAATTTGAAATTTCTTAGAATAAATTGAATTGATTGCCTGATTTGATTTAAACCCTGCCAATTTCTTCAACTCTCCTACACTTCTCCACCATTTACGTCAGCCATGAGTCTCCAAAGTGCTATTTCTAGGACGATTAAGAATCTCATTTGGCTTTTAATAACTTTTCAAGAAGCAACAAACCAAATGACTGATTACAGTGATTATCGTTGATTTATTGACGCCGACTACTGAAAATACCACAGCGGCCATTCTACATATTTTCTTCGAAATATTATTTTCTTTTGTTTCCTACGCGCCAAATGTACTTAAATGTTAATTAGAACACAAAAGGAACTACACAAATATTTATGGATACGTTCTTGCGTTTTGAGTAGCGAAAACTTGGCTAATTAACGCAATACCCAGCAGAGACATGCAAAAATATGTATGAAAAAAAAAATATACCTATAAATATAAATGGACTCGTACATATCCGTATTTGTGGAGAACTGAATAAATTAAACGCGCGCTAAAGTCATGGCCTCCATTAGCCATATTTCTGATGCTGGTTGGCTGGTTGGCTGGTGTTTGAGTGCAAACAGCCGCCAAGAGAAATGGCAGCCAACAGCCGCCAGCAACAGTCAACTGTCATTTCGAGGGCTGTCAACACATTGTCGAGTTTTCTTTATACCAACCATTTGCCTTGGCGGCCCTTGTTGCTGCTGCTGCTGCTGCTGCTGTTGATGATGATGCTCTTGTACAAGAATATTCTCTGTTTTCACAGATTGCTGTTGTCTGTCACTTTGACAATTTGGCTCTGTGTTAGCAAAGAGCTGCCAGCAGCAGACGCCAAATGAGCGCATTTACAACAACGGTTTGTGGTGAAATTGACAAGAGTGGGCGACAGTAATGAGGTTTGGCGAACGAGAGAGAACGAGCTGAAGGGAGGGCGAAAGCGTTGTTAGTAGAAAGCGAAATGAAAGCAATAAATGCAGAGGAAATCAGCATTCAGTTGCAGGATAGGAAAGGGAAATGGGAGGAGTAGGTCAGCCGCCCATGCTGGCAATGGAATTAAGAGATTTCATGCCACTTTAGCCATAATTTTCCACCAAAGTACAATAACAAATATACATACTATATTAATATGGCTTGCATTAAGAGTAAAAAGAAAAAAACACATGAAAGCCATATTACAGCGAGTGTTAAAAAATATGTGCCTTGCTGCTTGGCTGACTGCTGGACGTACTGGCTGGAGGACTCTCTCCCGTCCGGATTGGCCTGAAATATGAAACGTCACAAATTGGCTGCGACACGCAAATTATGATAATTCGCCATCGTCCTCGCCGTTATTGCTGCTGGCACTTCAGCCCCCTTCACTTGCATAAGTATAAAACTTGATGCTCTTGATAATTTTGCTTCCACATTGTTTTTGTAATTATTATTACGTTGCTTTTTCAATTTTTCCCCCAATGTCTCGCCCTCCTTGTTGGTTTACTGCGGACCTAATTTAAGTTTGAGGCTTTTGTGGCCAACAAGCGACATTAACACCAACATTTATGGCCTTAAGCAACCATGTAAATGGTGTTTATAAAATTTATGTGCGTATGCTTGCAACATATATTTAGGCGCGTTTGCCCTTATTTTCAAATAAATCTTTAACTAATTAAATATTAAAGTCCTTAAATTATACTAATTTTGTGCGCGTGTATTGAATACAAGTTGCATATTAAGCAACTTAGGCCGCAACTCGCATGTATTGCGCGCCTAAAATCATGCACTAAAACGTGCAATCAACGCTTGATTTGTAGCTACTCAACGGCAAATTTAATGCCTCGCTGAATTTCGTTGGACAGCGTCAATTTATTGACAATGAAAATTTATACTGTGCAAAGAAGAGGATTCTTTAACAGCTTGAAAGTAACTTGAAAGGATAATTTTTGTTGCCATGGCCCAAATAATTTGGATAAAAAAAGGGGATTATTATTTGTCCAAGAAGCCAATTTAGAACGACATATATTTCTTGACTGTCAAGCGCTACTCCTCTCACAAGCTGCATACCTTCTCTTGGTTATTCTCTTCGACATCTTATTGAAATTCCTTCCACGTTTCGTTGGCGAAGTTAATTATGTATTAGGTAAGCATTTGCTTAATGGGCGTAAAATATGTTATCCACATGCTGTGTGGCTGTTGCTCGCAGCCTACTAGTTATTATGCTTTTGCATATATTTACTAAGCGTTCATGTACTTATAGATAACTAAGCCTAAGCAGTGGCACTGTGATTCGAAAATTCGAAACTGCGAAATAAATTACCTAATTGTGCGACGGATATAATAATTTTCTAACGCACACATGCAAGCTTCCACAGTTAAAATATTTCCATGGCTGGTATAAACTGCAGAGCTTTTTGAGCATCATTTTATGCAGGAACAATCTGTATATTAGCCAAAGTATGTTTTAAAAATTCATTAAATGTCAATTTAGAATATGAGCGAGAAATTTGTTATGCCTAGAATAAAATTAAAATGTTAAGTATAAATAAAAAATAAAAGTGAAAAACTAACACACAGGCTCAGGAAGCGAAAGTTCGTGAGTTATGTTGAGGTTTTGTAAAACCTACAAGAGTTTTGATAAAGATAAAGATAAAGATAAAAATAAAGATAAAGATAAAAATAAAGATAAAGATAAAGATAAAGATAAAGATAAAGATAAAGATAAAGATAAAGACAAAGATAAAGATAAAGATAAAGATAAAGATAAAGATAAAGATAAAGATAAAGATAAAGATAAAGATAAAGATAAAGATAAAGATAAAGATAAAGATAAAGATAAAGATAAAGATAAAGATAAAGATAAAGATAAAGATAAAGATAAAGATAAAGATAAAGATAAAGATAAAGATAAAGATAAAGATAAAGATAAAGATAAAGATAAAAATAAAGATAAAGATAAAGATAAAGATAAAGATAAAGATAAAGATAAAGATAAAGATAAAGATAAAGATAAAGATAAAGATAAAGATAAAGATAAAGATAAAGATAAAGATAAAGATAAAGATAAAGATAAAGATAAAGATAAAGATAAAGATAAAGATAAAGATAAAGATAAAGATAAAACTAAAGATAAGGATAAAGATAAAGATAAAGATAAAGATAAAAATAAAGATAAAGATAAAGATAAAGATAAAGATAAAGATAAAGATAAAGATAAAGATAAAGATAAAGATAAAGATAAAGATAAAGATAAAGATAAAGATAAAGATAAAGATAAAGATAAAGATAAAGATAAAGATAAAGATAAAGATAAAGATAAAGATAAAGATAAAGATAAAGATAAAGATAAAGATAAAGATAAAGATAAAGATAAAGATAAAGATAAAGATAAAGATAAAGATAAAGATAAAGATAAAGATAAAGATAAAGATAAAGATAAAGATAAAGATAAAGATAAAGATAAAGATAAAGATAAAGATAAAGATAAAGATAAAGATAAAGATAAAGATAAAGATAAAGATAAAGATAAAGATAAAGATAAAGATAAAGATAAAGATAAAGATAAAGATAAAGATAAAGATAAAGATAAAGATAAAACTAAAGATAAGGATAAAGATAAAAATGAAATTGAATGCGAACATGGAGAGGAAGGTGAGGATGGCAATGAGGTTAAAAAAAATTATGGGAATGAGCACAGAAATAAAGATGAAAATTAAGATATATGTGAAAATATAAATTGAGAATAAATGTATTGTACCTTATTTTTCCTGATTGTTCTATACACGAATTGACCTTGAAATTGAAATTGAAATTTGAAAAGGTCGAGCGAAGGAGCACCAGGAGATTTGGTGGCTCCTAAACCACTCAGACTAAAAAGCCCATTGTATTTAAAGCTCTGGAATGGGGGTAGGAAGGAGAAAATTATCAGAGAAAGAGGTAGGAAAGAATAGAGACAGAGATAGACATAGTTTGTCCTGTGAGAATTTTCCAGATTCTTTGGCAAATCTGTAAATATCCTCCAGTTTTAGAGAACGAATATTACTCATTCTCATGACATCGGAACCTAATACTCGTACTCGCGCTCTAGCAAAGGCAGAACACTTACAGAGAAAGTGCTCAGTGCTATCCTCCTCCTCCAAGCATGACAGGCACATTGGGTCCTAAATGATTTCAATGATGGTCATATGTTGATCGCTGTAATCATACCGACCATCAACCGAACTTAGAAGGAAAGACGTCTAAGTTTTAGTAGAAGTTTTGACAGTTTTCTGCTCGGACTTGTCACAAAACACTTTGCAGTTCTGCAGCGTTCTAGACCGGACCATCGCTCTTTATGTAGATTGCCTACATAATCGCTGATCCAATTCATGATTCCTGCGGAACTGATTCCGATTATTGGCTCTGGCCACTGTGGGAGCATAGCTGATACACGGTTGGCCAATTCGTCGGCAATTTCATTTACTTGAACACCGGAGTGTCCCGGAACCCATATAAGTACAAGCCTGTTTTGTCTTGCGACAGAATTGAGCTTCTTCATACATTCTTGAACAATCTTTGAGGTTTGCTTCGCGTTCTCCAGTGCAGCCTGACTGTCACTGATAACGAATTGACCTTAATAAGAAACAATTTTCTTCTTCGCTTAAATAAAACCAGTGAAAAGAAAATCTAATATTTTTTCCATACTCCTAAAATAAATTGTCTAATTTAAGCTTTCTCGGCGCTAGAATGGCTTCCCCCATTGGCAGCTTTGTTTTTATCAAATTTACCACACCGGGCATATATTTTAAAACTAGAATCTCTTACACATACTTAAGCGATTTCTGCATAACTTCCTTCCAGCCTATAATTTCGTTGCCGAACTGATCGATGCATCTCTCGAAAAATTTGTGAAATGGTAAATTTAAAGCCTACTCTTCTTACGTACAACGGTAATGAATTGCATCAACAGGCCCTTTTCGATACTCGCTCTGCTCCAAGAGTCCGCGAGCCACAAGACTCAATACATTTATCAGAAGATGCGGTAAACAATCACACTAGTGTGATCTAACAAACTCAGAAGCGCAGGTAACACTCCCTCAATCCATGGTTTCCCCTTTAACCCTAAGCTAAATAATTATATATATATGTATATATATATAATTGGCGCGTACACCCTTTTTGGGTGGTTGGACCTACAGTTTCAAGCCGACTCCGAACGGCAGATATTTTTATTAGGAGCTTTTTCATGGCAGAAATGCACTCGGAGGTTGCCATTGCCTGCCGAGGGGCGACCGCTAATAGCTAAATGTTTTTCTTAATTTTGGTGTTTCACCGAGATTCGAACCAACGTTCTCTCTGTGAATTCCGTATGGTAATCACGCACCAACCCATTCTGCTACGGCGCCTAAATAATTACAACCGTACAAATACGAGTATCATCGAATTCACGTACCTCACTTGCAGCTCATTTATCGACGACCCCTTTCTAGTTCTCTGTACAAATTTGTGTGATGGAGTAGTGTAAAAAATATAGCCGTATGAAAGTAAAGGCAAAATAGTTAAAGCAAATGAGTGTAGTGGTTATTAGTGTACAGGCTAAATATGTAATACTAATTATGCACAATTTGCTATCAGAAACATGCATATGCACTTCTCCAAATGTTTGTGTGCATTTTAGTTTGAACGTAAATCACTAAAGCTTCGGCTAGAAATTTGTTCCGCCAGATTGCGCAAATAATGATGGCATAACGTACGGCTGGTTAGAAAATTGATTGGTGCGGCCTGCAGGTGAGTAAAATTATGCAGTTATGCAATCGGTCGTAAAATGGCATTTGTTGATGAAATGCGCAAAAGCCTAAGGCGTGCTTTCATAAAAGCTGATAAATATAATTCCATAAGCTTATATGCACCGAGTATGGCTATTTGCTATGCTCAAAATTATGCGCACGCGTGCTAAAGCGCCTAAAAGCCTACCATCTAACACCTGCACATGCTGCAATTTTTAAGGTGAATAAAAGTAAGGTGTGAAAAAGTGAAGCGTAAGCGCAGTATACTAAATTGAAAATCTAATATAGAGGAAATTTCTTTTTGAATTATCGAGCAGCAGTAATGGCGTTATTTAAATTCAGCTGCTAGTGACTGCTATGAGGTGAATATGAAAGGTAGACGAGCGAAACACTGGCGAGAATACCGAGTGCACAGAAGTCGCAAACAACAATAAAAAATTATCCTATATACCAAGTGATAAATTTCTCAACAGAATAGTCAAGTATCGCATCATCAAAAATGGCGCCAAAGTGGAGTGGATGGGAAAGAGTACCTACTCACTAAGTAAATTACTTACATCTCAGCGAAAACAAATAATTTTTTCGAATTTTTATGTAGCGAATTAAATTATTACTTACTGTCATTCCAGGCAAAACCATAAAAAAATCACTAAAGGTGAAAGGTGATTATGAAAAAGTAAAACAAATTCGAAGAGGTAACTGATACTGATGCTGATGCTGATACTGATACTGATACTGATACTGATACTGATACTGATACTGATACTGATACTGATACTGATACTGATACTGATACTGATACTGATACTGATACTGATACTGATACTGATACTGATACTGATACTGATACTGATACTGATACTGATACTGATACTGATACTGATACTGATACTGATACTGATACTGATACTGATACTGATACTGATACTGATACTGATACTGATACTGATACTGATACTGATACTGATACTGATACTGATACTGATACTGATACTGATACTGATACTGATACTGATACTGATACTGATACTGATACTGATACTGATACTGATACTGATACTGATACTGATACTGATACTGATACTGATACTGATACTGATACTGATACTGATACTGATACTGATACTGATACTGATACTGATACTGATACTGATGAACTGATACTGATACTGATACTGATACTGATACTGATACTGATACTGATACTGATACTGATACTGATACTGATACTGATAGTGAATATTATCGAAAATCTCTATGATGTCTTCGACAGCATTGCGTTTATCTATGCTGTGTCACGGGACATATAAAGTAGTATTGCAATAAATTAGCAAGAAAGAGATGAGTGCACGACGAAAGGCTTTGAAGCAGAATTTTTGGAGCCGATTTCAATCGTTGGGCTTGACTGTTTTCTAAAGTTGAGAGGATGGATAAAACAGCTACTGACAGTAGTACTAGCCGTTCCACCTGCAAAATATCATATTTACTTTGCCCAATACTATATACCGTGGTCAGATTCGATGCTGTCATAACGACTGCTACAAGAGCGGTAGAGATGAAGAAGAGGTAAAGGAAATTCAGCATTTCCTGTGCGAGTCACCGCACTTTGTAGAATGTGATTTTTTTAAAAATATTTCTTGGCAAATCGACACAGTTTAGGCATTGCTGGAGGGCTGATTACGTTCACCAAAAGATCGACATAGTTCAAGGACATTTAGCGACAGAAACATCTTTCTTGGTTACCACTAGAACCTTCCACAATATCACTTTTCTTAGTTAATCTAACATTTACTTTTGTTACGTGATGTACATATTTTTGGGTAGATAACTCTATAGGTATTTTATATATACCTCATATATAATTTCTTTAGCCTTGTGTCCATACATACAGTTATGTTAATTTTTGCTAAAAAATTGGCACACAGCTTGTACCAGGACTTTAATTGCCGTTGATTGCTATGCGTGTTTACTTATATAACAAAAGGTGAAGGAAAGTTTAGTTGTCAATTTTATAAACTTTATCGAACAGAAAAGTTTTTCGAGCTTGGATAGGTAATTCGGATGAATTTGAGTAGGGAGCGCTCCGAATAACTTTAACCACCTTCACAATGGGACGCGATACTGCATGCGTACATTTACAATTGCGCACCCGAAAATATGTCAGTCACTTATACGCCCTGGAGTGCCGAAACGTGCATTAGATGTATAGGCGAATACATAACAGCAACGCAGTACAATCACTTGATAAGTCGCGCTTCTAAAATATATTTAATATGTGCGTGCTTTGCATTGGCAATAAAAAGCAACAACACTAATGAAAACAACAAAATCAACAACAGGGCGGGATAGTCGAGTTCGGCTATAACAGTTGAATATCCAAGCTATACACACATCAGCACGTGAATGATAAGTATGTAGTAATATAAGAAAAATACATGGAAATACATATAAGTGAAAAGGAGTTTGTGTAAAATGAAACATTTTTCGTATATGCAAAGAGACACGCGTGGCAACTTGAAAATCATGGGGAAGTGAAGCTTTTGCAATGGTTGATTTCTAATACTCGATTTTGGCATGAAAACTCAAAACAAAAGCGCCAGTAAGCACCATTGAAATAAGATAGACGTTATAAGGCAGAAGAATAATCAGCCGATGTGAAGACAAGCAATGAAGCGCTACTTAGAATTCAAAGTGAAGGCTTACAGCACGGAATTTTTCATTTTTATTTGCCTGTCGTGCCTTCTCGCTTGTTTCATGCAACTTATTCGTAATACATTGTACACTTAAATATGAGTATGATGTAAACTTTAAAATTCGAAGGTCTTCGATAGCCAAAAGGAGAGGATAAGGAGGCACTTTTTATTATCGTCCATTCGTGTTAGTGCTTAATTGTAATTTTTGTTTATTGTAGCATTCTTTAGGCTATTTAAAATAAAATTTTAAATTTGCGCGAACTTATTTGGCCAGTTTCCTTATTTTGCCTTGAAGTTTTATCCAAACACGCACTGCCGCGTGTAAGCATTCCATTCTAACAAAAATAGCCAAAATAATTGGAAAAATATGCACTTGACTATAGAGAGAGAGAAGGGGCAACCAAGAAGTTTACCACCATCTTGCGCCCTTTTTCCGTGGTAGCAACATTTCATTTTTGTTGTCAGGTCACGAAATTCGCCTCAAAAATTTATTGCGTGCTTCTCATTTTTATTGGTCCCTGTTAGCAGCCTAACTAAATCTGTTAGTATTTCTTGGCAAGCGGGTAAGAGTAGTGTGTAAAGGAAGTTAGCAAGTATATTATAACCCACACCCGTTACTCAGTCGCTAGTACATGCAAGAATTTATTTCCTGCACAGTTGGTGCTGTTCCTTGATTTAGTGTGAGTAGGAGGATTTGCTACTGTCAATATTTCAAATTCATTAGCAGGACATGTTTGAAATAACCATTGAATGTGAAAGTTCAACTGTCATGCAGTATCTCCTCTATGCCCATTTGTTCTAAAATTCATTCGAGTTGCGCCCAGTTGGCTTAATTGAGCAATCACATGTGAAGTACGGCTATAGTCCTTTAAAAGTCGTCAAGTCTAAGTCTACTTGGTTTTTGTATGCAAGTCTCTTTGAAACTTAATGCGATTTCAGATTCAAGGACTGCTACAATTGAAATTTTGCTATGAGCAGTTCTGGGTCCATTGGATATAAACTATGAATAAAAATTACGAGTATAACTTTGCTTATTTTCTCAGTAGATGGCTGTAGCGATCGCTATCACGTAAAGTATCGATCAAACAATGTAAAGTTTATGCTCGTTGTCAAGGTAACATTTAAAGCTAAAAAATTCTTTTACTGCTTTTTGTTTGTTCCACTTAGTTGGTAGTCACTTTCTTTCAGTAAACGCGCGCGATTTTCTTTTTCTTCTTTATTGGTGCGATAAACGCTTTCGCGATTTCTGCCGAGTGGGGAAAGCCACGAGAATGGGAGTGGCCAGGACGATTCTTCTACATATGGTCCAAGCAGCTCACAACTTCCGGGCTTAGCCCAAGTATCCTCGGTGTAACTCTTCAAGAGCGAGCTAATGGGAGAAGGCGAAGCATGAAACATGATTTTTTTTGGACTAGTTTATACACAAAGTAAAAATATTGAAAGCATTTACATATGTATAGGGTGGGCCATGTGAAAATTTGCTTTTTGAATCGGCTATAAAAAAAAAGCTAATCAATATTTTTTCAAACTTTTTTTTTATTTTGAAGATTGAACCTTGTCATTTATGAATGAAAAATAATATCGTTCAAATGACTGCCACGACTGGCTTTACAGTAGGCCATTCGATCAACATAATTTTTAAGCACATTTTCGATTGTTTGGGCTCCAATTTCATCAATGGCAACTTCGATTTCGTGCTTTAAAGCATTAATCGTCTCTGGATGGTTCGCATAGCATTTCTCCTTAATGGCTCTCCACAAAAAATAGTGCAACGGGCTGAAATCACAGCTACGAGGCGTCCAATTGATATCGGAATGTCGGCTGATTATTCGGTTTTCAAAAACGGTAGCCAAAAGTTCGAGTGTAACTTTGGCAGTGTGACAAGTTGCACGGTCCTGTTGAAACCAAATGTCGTCCATGTCATCCTCTTCAATTTTTGGAAACAAAAACTCGTTGATCATGTCACGGTAACGCTCGCCATTTACTGTAACCGCGGCTCCTCGCTCATTTTCGAAAAAAAATGGCCCAATGATGCCGCCAGACCAAAAACCGCGTAGGATGGCCAGATTTGTCTGGTCGTAACGCAAGTAGTTTCCACTCGCCACCTCCGATCAGCAATGCTGTGAAATTCTCGATCAATGAGAAATTTACATGTTGAGAGCGGAATGTGGATTGTGGGTAAGCTACTAACATTTGATTGCGCAGCTCCAGCTCTTGCGAGCTCATCAGCTTTGCAGTTACCTTCGAATCCACTGTGACCCGGTATCCAGATAACTTGGACAGAATTCTGAACACTTATCTCGTTAAGAGATAAGATACAGGATCGAACCACATCTGAGTGGGTATAAGAGGAGCTGAGTGCTCGAACGGCCGCTTGACTGTCGGTGAAAAAGCGGATATCCTCTAGTGATATTCTATTTTCTAAGAGAGTTTTTGCAGCAGATAGCGCATACTTCCGCTTGGAATACGCTACAGTAGTCGGGTAATCTAAATGATAGATTGATGTGAGGGGAACTGGAAAAGATTCCAAATCTCTCTTTGCCGTTTTGTTTTGAACCATCTGTATATATAATCAGAGGGCCATCGATTTCGGTAAGATTTGTCTTCCATTCATCCCCAGTTGGGAGTGAACAGGAGAATAGCAAGGGTGGTGATGGACTCATTTCATTTTAATAATTTTTTATTCGTTTATATAATTTTTGAAGATGAAAATTCAAGTTTTCAACTTTGTGCAAAAATTAAAAAAAAAAAAATTCCTAGAATGTCAATCAAAATTTCATTCGACTTATAGCCCATTGAGTTTTAATGTAATAAGGTGCAACTTCAACTTGCTTGAAGGGCTAAATTCTTGCCGTTTGGCAACAGAAAAGTTGGCTGAATAAACACCCAAAATCGATTCATTACTTTTACTTATAGCAATTCCTTATTATGAAGGCATCAAATTATAACACATTCAAAACGCAAATGTGCTAAATTAAAATTCCAACCAAATGCCGAAATAATATCAAATATTAGAAGTGTATGACAAAATTCTTTAAATAGTTATGGAAGTTAGAAATAACATCAACAAATTATGTTTTTATTGTAAGACTACACTCATACACACACATATGAAGTTGACCTAGCTCAGTATCTATGCGCTTATCACAATGCGCATAGATGCCTGATGCAAATAAATACGCCCATTAATGAGAAAACACAAGAATACAAAAACAAATTTCTGATAGTCGGCGCAAACGAAAGTGAAAGCGTACTTGTATAGACAAAACGCCCTCTACGAAACAAAATCGATTTTCGAATGAACATATTTCGATCTTGAATAGAAAACAATCATTGAAACGAACACGTGATTTAATTGCATTTTGTTATTAAAATAAAATTTGAGTTTCAATTCGGCCACTATCTATGCATATAAATTAGCAAAAATATATTTTTCATGGTTGGATGTTTCCATATTTCCGGTCAAAGTTTTTAAATCCGTTGAATATTTTAGATGCAGCACTTGCAAACTATTCAACTTTTCAGCAGCTGAGGTTCAACATACGAGCATATGCAAATGGAAAAAGTTCAATCAAATCAATTTATTTGGATATGTAATAAATATTTGTATTAATAAAAAATGCAAAGAAAGAAATTAATGATTTGCATGCCGTGATCTGTTATTAAAGCGACGTGTTTTGTTTTTTGTAATTAAATTATCCAGGTAATGGAAATATCGTAAAAACTATTCATCGCAGAAAAAATACAAATCGTGTATTTACCGAAAAAATATGTAAATAATACAAAAATAGTCCACCCAACACGAATTTTCTAGTATTTCGCAATTGCGTGCAACCGATTTGCCTGCAGCTTCATTTATCAAGTTAAAAAAATATGTAATACGTTTCATTTAATTTGGCAGCCGTGAATTATTGCTAAAAAATTCCGTAATCATACTATGCGCTTTTGTTCAGACACGCATAAAACCAGTTTTTTATCAAAATGCTTACTTAAATATTACAAAAAAAAGAAGAAAAAAAAACCTATGAATCTCCAATATAAATGAATTTGCCCTGCTAACCACGCATTTACATCTGCAATAATTGCACTTACATGTTGGAACACATGTTCACTTTGTCCACTTTGTCCACTCATTTGTCTCCCTTGCACTCTCTCTGTAGCTACGCCACAAAGTATGCCTTGCATATTATTATAAATTATATTTCCAACTGTAGATCATTAATTATTGACCACAAAACAAAAGTGTGCTTGTGAGCATAATCATTTAAGATACATACACATTTATACATACCTATGTATGTACTGAAAAAAGAAAAAAAATATACAGGGGTTTCCAGTAAGAGCTAATCGATGTTGAAATAAAATAAAACAAGCAGATTGTGGGGTATTGAATGAAATTTGTTTGTTTGGCTTCGCGAGGTATTGACAGATTGGAAGGTTGCGGTGCTATGAATGTGATGAGTCTAATTGTCAATGACTGCTGCATAGGCACGGCTCAGTTTTAGCGGTAGTCTGGATTAGGTCGAATCTGAGATTTTTGACTTGTGATTTGAAAGAAGTTCGGCAAGAAAAATTCTAGCGCGGTCAAATTGCATGAACTGGGTGTCCAATTCAGGTCACTTCGGCTAGAGATTTCCAGACTTTCAAACCGTTCATAGAACATAAATAAAGTTTTATCAATTGCTGCTCACTGCCATAAGTTGTCAGAGTTACGTGTATGTAAAAGGCAATAGATAAGACAGATGACACGAAAACAACATGAACGCCCTATGAGAGAACCCTATATGCAAATAATTCCCTTAACTGCAAGTGTTATTTTCATTTAATTCATTTCATTAATTTAACTTGAGTTGAATTTGCCATCAATATTAAAAATGAAATTGTATCACATTGATTTTTTTCGCAGGATTCCATTTGCGATATGGTATTTAAGCGAAAAAATAATGTTATACAGGGTCATCCAAGTTCCACTTTCGTTCGCAGCGGTATTTCTTTCGACAACTGTCGCGTCTCTTTGGCAGGTGTTAGTTCGTATAGTAAAGGCGATTTAGATGAAATGGAAGTATGGAAATTATCTTTCGAGCCAATGTTATTTATATCTCAGTAGGACAAATTGAGAGTTTTAGTCCCAAGTGGTCTAAGCTATGACAAATTGTTCCAGTTATTTTAGGAATTAAAATTTTGCATTGGTTTTCACATATCGTTTTCATGTTTTCGTCGTTGTATAGAGACTGCCCACACAGCTATTCGTTAAAAGAACAATTGAAATACCACATTCCCACAAGTTTGCACTTTTCCAAACTTACCTACTTTCCTACTTTAAAAAACAAAAACAAAAAAAAATTTCATTCCTCAAGAATGCCAGTTAGAAGGCGTTGTTCCTAAGCAACGACATGTGGGCATTCCCACTATTTAGGACTGGTAATGGCAGGCTGATCCCCTACACTGCCAGAAAGCAAAATAGATTAACGAAACCAACACAAGACTGAGTCTTATCGAGGCCCTATGCTCCCGAGCGGAGTGAACAAAGAAAAAAACGTCAACAGCAATAGGGAGTCCCTACGTTCAATACAGAAATAAATGGATCAAATTAATACAGGAATTCGACTGTCAGAAATTTGTGAATAAATTGGAAGCATGTCACATGAAATTGCAAAGTTAAAGCCGTAATTCTGCCCAGACCCTGACCGGTATTCCCTGAAGGTTTTATATATCTTTTTTGTACAATCTAGACTTGATTACACTGCCTTCATTTGGAAACCGCATCATCATAGTACTCCTATTGGAAGCATAGAACGAGTGCAAAACATATTCATTATATTTTCGCTCCATTTTAGACAGTCTCTACCATCTATGGATCGCGCTAGCAGCTAATAAATTTTAAACCTTTGCATAGCAGATTTGACTTTCTTGCCTGCAATCTTAAGCTCTGAGTAAACCCCTTTTAATACCAGACCTACTGGCTGAGAGCTTTGTTATAGTGTGTGCAGCTAAATTTTATACACACAAAAAAATCTTCCACGAGCAAAAAAAGTACTGTACAGGGCAGTGGACTTAATGTTATACATATTGCCAAAAACAAAGTGGATACCTGTTCACAGCTGTGATATGAATGTGGGGCTAGCGTAGGTGGTTGTTGGTGTTGCTCATTTACATTTGCTTGCTTATGTGTTGGTGTTGTTGAGTAAAGTGGGCGCATCAGGGAGCAAGCATGGGAAACGGAGCTGGGGTGGGTTTTTAGTGGGTGAGTGGGCAAGAAAGGCAAGCCCCATGCTTTTCGGTTTTCAATGCTTTGTGCCCCCTCAACAAAAAAAAAAAAAAAAAAAAAGCATGGGTCAGCCAACATGCAAATGTGTGTGTGTAAATTATGCAAAATGTGTCGTAGGATGTGGGGGAGTTAAAAATAGTTTTTGTATTATAATTCAATTTAACTCTCGCTTCGTGTGTGTTTTTTTTTTGGTCAAGCATAATTTTTTTTACCACACTAAGCCAGCAGAAAAAGTTTGCTCCTTTGTTGTCAAAACAAGTTAACTGTTTTTTCGGTGAAGCAAGAAAACTTGAGCTGCGGACCTTTTAACACAAATGTGCAAGGCGCCTTTTAAATTGGCCACACAAACGCTGACTGCTTGAAAAAAGCGTGTGCCATTTTTTTATGTACTACATATTTAGATAAAAAAGGGCATACAAACATAAAAATGGGCATGTATGTAAACTAATATTACTACAACATCTACTTGTGTATCAGCTAATTTTTTTGTTACTCTTTTTCATAGTCACCTTTGGGATGTTTAGACGTCGCTTCATCGCCAACACTCCACTCATTCATAACTTTTGGTGTCTCAAACAGGAAAAAAAAAATTGAAAAAATATAAAAAAATAAACAAACAAAAATTTAAAAATGAAACGAGTGCCACGGGTCCACGTGAAAAGTTTAATGAATAAGTTTTAAACAATTCACGCTCTGTAAATCCCTCACCTTGGAGCCTCCGACTGCTGCTGATTTCGACGCCACTCCAGTGAATGCACTACTATCCAAGTTTTTATCTGTATTTGAAGCGAGAGTTCGCAAAATTCAATTTGTTCCAATGCTTAACGCTAAACTACAATTAACGCGTTGGAAAACTATTCTGAGTTGCAGCAACAAAATTAAACTACAGAAATTAAAATCATTTGCCGTGAGTGCTGCTGCCGGATGTTGCTGTCGACTTTTTCGAATTTATATGCATAATGCAGCTATTGTTGTTGTTATTCGCTAAAACCTTCCTTTCAGCATTTACCCTTAACTCTTTCTATACCATCGCCACGCTCGCATACTTTGCGAACCATTGTAGTCTGTTATTTTTGCTGATTTTATAATTTTCAAAAGTATTAAAAGGAGATTTTGGTGCTTTCGAAAAGTTGCTTGTTTCCGCGCAATCCAACGAGCGTGCATTCAGCCAGCATTTGAAAAGCTTTTCCGCATTCACTGTAGTAGCACTTGCGAAATTTGACTGTATGTATGTGTATGTTAGTCGTATTGCATCTATGCAATTTTCATCAGTCAGCAACGAGCGCTTCTTTTGGAACAGAAATTAGTGTAGAATTTAGCAAACAGACATTCATATGTCAGTGGCTTAGGAAAATGCTCAGCCGGAGATTATTCCAAACGGAAATAGTTTTAAATTCAACTAAAGTGATAATGAATCAAATAATTATGGTACTCGTAGTATGAAATGTGGAGGTGTCCACCAACTAACATCAATTATTTTAGTGCTCTTTTGCTTGGAAAACTATTTGTACATAAATAAAGAAATTTCGTTGGCACGCGTAGTAAATGCAAAAAATTTAGTGTGAATTCTTGTGCACTGAATTTGTAATTCAAGCAGAGTTTGAGGGTGCGTGTGCTTGTGCGAGGTACGCCCTGCAGTGCATACTGGTTTTGATGAAATGGTAAATATCAAAAAGGGTTTTCTATCAGCGCAATCTCCATGACAAACAAAGGAAATTGTTGCACTTTATTTTTATTTCTTCTGCCTGTTTGTATGTATATTAAAAAGGTTGGTCTTGAAAATGAGCCAAATCGATTAATAAAAATGCCCTCCCCTATAAGTTAGTTTTCAAAAAATTAGTACAAATGATGAGCCCAATGAAATAAATACCACGGAAGTAAAATTTAAAAAATTCGTAGGTGGGTAATTGTGTGCATCTCTGTCTAATCGGCAATATGTCTCACTGGCTTTATCTATGAATAACAGCCAAGTCAAATTATATTTTTTTAAAATTTGCGTGGATATACAAAGTTCGATCCGGACCGAAGTTAGCCCTGCTTAAAAATAAATACTTCTTAGATTAATGAAACCAACGCAAGACAAGGCCCTATGCTCGCGAGAGGAGTGAACAAGACAAAACAAAAAAACACTTCTGTATTCACATGCCAATGCCACGGTACACATCGTGGGGTCGGTTTCCATGATTAATGTTACATAGGCAAAGATTAGTCTAACAATACGTGGAAAAAAACAGCCGTTTACGAGTGTCTTGAATGCGTCAGAAGAGATCGTGAGACTATCGAGGATGACGTAGGGAGAACGTAGTGACAGGCCGACGACATTGAAAACTGATGATATCATCAATAAAGTGAAAGAAAAGTTGATCAATAACCGGAAATTAACTATCAGATAGCTGACAGAGTTCTTGAAAATTGCTGATGGATATGTTCAGGACATTTGTAGTTAAATATTTGGGCTTGCGCCGTGTTGCTGCAAAGTTGGTCCCAAAAGGCCTGAATTTTATGCAATTTTATCGCTTATGACATTATTTCCAAGACCGAATCCGCATCAGTACTGGAGACGAGGCGTGGGTTTATGAGTACGACACACAATTCAAACATCAAGCGAGTGAGTGGAGAGCTCTGAGTGGACCAAGACCACAAAAAAGTACGTCGTTGTCAATCAAACAAGAAAGTGATGCTCGCGGTTTTTATATATACCACGAGTTTTTGCCTGAAGGTCAGACAGTTAATAAGGACTATTAGCTGGACGTTGTGGGAAAGATTTGTGGAAAAATTACTAGTGGATCTTCCAACATGATAACGCACCGTCGCACAGTGCCATTATCCATGAGTTTTTGACCAAGAACGAAACGAATACGAGTACCGTACCAGCCATCCAGTCCACCTGTTATGGTTCTCTGCATTTTTTTCTGTTCGATCGAGTCAAAAGACCACTACCGGGAACCGCTTTGGTGTTTTAACGGCCGAAAGGAAGTGATGAAAAAATAGAAGTCGGTTCTGATGGCTATACTGAAAATAGAGTTCCAGAAATGGTTCCAGTGTTGGGTTAAACGCTGGCATAAGAGCAGAGCTATCGTTTCTAAATCAGAATGCGTTCGAAATTACTATAGTATAGATAACATCAATCGTCCCCTTAGTATTAAAATAGCCTATAAATTTTTTGATGTTTTGAGAAAATGAATTTCAAACTTTTTGTCGAAAGTAGCTCTCACTCAAATCTCCTTAAGTGTAAATATTTATTATTTTTTGACTGACGTTTTGACCCACTTTTTGGAACTAGAATTTGACAAAATTTTGACCACATATAAAATCGACGATGGAGAATCCAAAAATTCAATAAAAAAAATAATAGCCTATGAGCACATAGGCTATTGTTATACTAAGGGGACGAAACCATACAGAATGTACCGACTGTGCTAATAAGACGGGTCCTCGAAAGATGAACGAGAAGAGCTTTCATTTAGCGACTTTACAACGTCTAAGAACTACTTAGTTAGTAGTCATCCGAGCGTATTTTATCTATTTCGACAAAACCTCGCTGGAGTAAATATAAAAATGGAAAAATATTCCGTATATTCTTGGGTCTTTGGCCACAGTTGTCAAGATATGAGGAGTCAGAGAGTTACAATTCAGACACATAAATTTGAAAAGTAATTTTTGTTACCCATTTCCACTACTCTATTTAGTTGTCCACTTGTATTTCGCCATCATAAACTATTTCATGGGAGATGCAGTTTTCACGTTTCTTGTCGCCACGATAAGTGCATTCTTCCCCACTTACTTTCTACTTGTGTATGTGCATGTATTGGTTGTGCTGTTACTCTTTCTGTTGCTGATGGTGCTGGTACAAATACTTTTCAGCTGCCATAAAATAATAATAAACTAACCAAATTTACTGAGAAAAGTGGCAGCGCGGAAAAAATTTCAGCAAAAAATTAAATTTAGTTTACTAAGTTCGTTATTTCTCTTTCCTTTTATGACCCAATCGCTGGTCTTGCAGCGAGTACTTTAGCGGCAGGAAGTGAACGACGGACGAGAGAGCGGCTAAATCGGCTATATTGGAGTGACAGTGGAGGAGAAGAGGGTAGCATTGCGGCTAAAATAAACTTATTTTAACAAGTTTTATTTCGTTTTGCGCTTTACTTTTACTAATTTTTTCGCCAAGTTTCGTTTGAAGTTCCGCAGTTTCACAATTTTGCATTTGCGCCAATATTTTCCTGTGACTTTTCTCCCCACTAAGTTCGCAATAATTTCGATCGTTGATTTTAGTTTTTATTTCGTTTTTGAAGTTATGATGGTCATTCAGCGGATTTTCATGTGAATCGTAGTTGTGCAGTTGGCGCTGCTGCAGCGGAGTGTGCGAGTATTGGTTAAGTGAGATATTTGACTTAGCCATCCAATCACCGGCTGGGACTTAAAATTTAATATTTATAACTTAATTTTTACATTTTTTTGCACTTCTAGCCGGGAACGGAGAAGCAGTAGTTTTTTGGTTTACAGTGATGTTGAAAATATATGAATATTGTATGCACATATACGAGTACACACATACACACTAGTTATGAATAGTATAAACTCAAATAAATATTTCAATTGTGCTATGTTCGCGCCTAATTGAATTGCTTCCTCATACTCTCTTCCACGTTCTTCTAGTTCAAAAAAAAAAAAAAAAAATTATCACCTTTTGGTTCATATTAAAACTTTTTTTATTTATACTTGCCCTGCCTCGAAAACTACTTATAGCTGCAGCACGTACTAAAAAACCGTTTTTTTTTTAAGTAAAGCACGATTTTTGGGGTATTTGGAAAATTTGAAGCCTGGTTTGGTGTTGTACTCGACCAAATCTGCGCTGTTTATTATGTCATCTTAAATACACAAAATTAATTTAGCGCGGAATAATTTATGCAGTTAATAAAAATACGTTTTTGATAGAAAACGGATTATAATAAAAATTCGTCAATATAAATAAAAAGTTTCTGGTTTCTTCCAGAAAAAGTTTCTTCTTATAGAACCGGAGTTATAAATTGTTGAAAATTAGTCGCCAAGCTCAAAATCGCAAAATATGTAAATTTATACACTGCTTACTTTCCAAAGAAGAAAATCTTCGAAAACTTTTCCCTTTTTTTACTTCACTTTTCCCTTAATTTTACTTCAGCTGCCGATAGTTGATCGCTAGTGCAAAATGTTTAATTACGTTGTTATGCCTCCGCAGTAGCCCTCGAATTACTAGCCAATACATACAACCATGCTCGGTTCCCCATTATCGGAGCGACCCGGATTTGTAACCAGCCAGAGTCATCCACTTCAGCAGTATTCCTCAAATATTTATGTTGCTAGAACAACAACAATGACATCCACCATTGTCTTCTACATTTTCATTGAGAGTAACTAAAATTGGCTGATTTGCATATTAATATTCAAAAGTTATTTAAAAGCTCGAGGCCTTTTTGTTACAAAGATGAGTTCCGCAACACCTGCCAGTCGGGTTGACAGAATTCTCTCTATGCATGTATGTACGAGTATGCATAGCAACATGTGATAATCAAGAGCCGAGTACTCGTATAAAAGCCAACTCCAGTATCCTGTTGAAACAAGTTTAGCTCAACTCGCATTAGTAAATT
The DNA here is from genome assembly GCA_037575425.1 of Anastrepha fraterculus. Lineage (NCBI taxonomy): Eukaryota > Metazoa > Arthropoda > Insecta > Diptera > Tephritidae > Anastrepha > Anastrepha fraterculus. The sequence continues at coordinate 4,379 of JAYXIM010033989.1, read as the reverse complement.
TTTAAAATGCCTTTATGGCACTCTTGCAAAAGTTCATATAATTAAAAGGGTACATACTCGTATAAGACAGTTGAAGTTGAGTTTTTGGGTGGTTCAGATATAAATGTCACGTTTAATGGATGCGCCAAACTGTGCACCAAAAGTACGGGGGATATTTTACAATGAGTATTTGTGTTAGGCATAGTGCTAATTAACGTGACATCACGCCGCAGTACTTTGAACCAAGTAGGTATTTTTGAAAGTTTAATATTTTTTAAATTTTAATAAACAATTTTTTTTAGGTCATTTTCACTATTACTTAATTATTATATTTACTAAGGATGTATTAAATTTGTTCAACTGTCTCTCATGTGAGTGCTTTAATAACAGCGCCACACAGTATGCAACAGTATATTTTAACACACAACACTGCTACTAACTGGTATTGGTAAGAGAGGAGTCTGGCACAAGTAGGGTGAGTATAGAGCAAAGCCACCAGAAGAATGAGTATGAGTATAAAGAAAAAATATCTGCTGAAGTATTTTTCGCCACAGTAATGCCGCAAAGAAGTAAAATATGCTTTGTATGGGTTGAATGTTAAAAAGAAAAAAAAAGTAACAAATACAAAAAAGTACAATAGTAAAATGCCTGTGAAACTTACCATAAAAATTGCTTTCTCCTTTAATAGACAAGGTTCAATTGTGTCCAAGCGTGTGTGAGTATCGCGTCAGTATGCGAAGTGAGTGGCTAGCACTATGCAGCTAGCTGCTGTGCTTGTTGCTATTTTTATAGAACTTTTTCTCTCTTTCTTTTTTGCTGCTGGCGTATTTTGACTGTGTGCGAATTTATTTATATGTTTGATTGCATAGACATTATTTGCGTGCTTTAATTTTTGCTTCAACTTGTCGTAGTAGTAGTGGTATTCTTGCAAAAAGTTTTTCGTTGTTACTGCAGTTGTTGTTTGTCATTAAATTGCGGCTAGAGTCATTCTCTGTGTATTTTTCAGCACTTGTTTTTTAGTTTTCGTTCTGCTGCCGCTGCAAATTGTATACGAGTATATGTATAAAATCATGTATTTACAGCTGTGTTATTTGTATATATTTCGGCGCTGCTGTTGCGATTTTGCTTGCTTTAAATGGCGTATTCAATGCAGACAGGCACGTAAATGTTTTTAAAGAGAGTGGGGGAGGGCGTCCCTTTTTATATTATATATGTGTAATTTTTCATTGTACTTTTTAGGTATTTCTTTAAGAATTTTTAAATAAGCCAATTTTCCTTTATTTCATTGTATTGAAGAGTGGGTGAGGAGGCCCTTTTTATGTTTGGTATAAATTTTTCAATTGACTTTTTAGTTACTTCTTTAAAAATTCTTAAACGTGCTAATTTTGCTTTATTTCATTGTATTGCATACTTTTAATAACACTGAAATATTAAAGAATGTGAAAATATATATTTTTTTTGCAGTTTAGAGCAAATAGAAAATTTGTGTGCGAACTAATAATAATTAAAATGATATTTTGAATAACTATAATTTTTGCGCCATTCGTTTATTTATTATAGTGCATATGAAAAATTTTACAATATAAATTTTAGGGATAATTGAGGTGGGTAAGGGGAGAGAATGTCGGTTCGAGTCCAAAATTAAGAAAAAAAAAACATTTTTCTAATAGGGGTCGCCCCCCGGCAGGCAATGGCAAACCTCCGAGTGTATTTCTGCCATGAAAAAGCTCCTCATAAAAATATCTGCCGTTCGGAGTCGGCTTAAAACTGTAGGTCCCTCCATTTGTGGAACAACATCAAGGCGCACACCACAAATAGGAGGAGAAGCTCGGCCAAACACCCAAAAAGGGTGTACGCGCCAAATATATATATATATAAGGGGGAAGCAGCAGTCCCGATGAAGTTGTTGTCCAAAATTTCGACAATTGAACCTATGCTACCGTATTTCTACTGTCACTTCAGCAGCATTTTCCAAATATTTATGGATGAAGTCTTATAAAGTTACAATGGCAACAATATTAATGAAAACATTCCACTGTGTAACTTGCCCGCCTTCAATTATGGTACACTACTAAGTAGCTGAAGTAAGACTGTTTATTGTCAAACATTTCAGTGATTTCTTCCAGTGACTTTTAGTGCCTGCTTCCTTCAGAAATATGTGCACATGACCCGTCTGAGATGACAAATTTTTATCATGTAGCCGCTATATTCCATTCCAAAAGAGTACAGAGAAGAAATAAAGTGAACAAAATTATACACAGCAACGCACCAAGCAAGTGCAAAACAGAGTGGACGACGCGAGGTGAATCTTGTGGGCGAGTTAAACCTTTTGTGTTTTTGTCACACATTTCACATTTTTTAATTTCTCATTTCAGTTCTCGATTTTGGTAAAGCACCGCCGTTTAGCTTCAGCCTCGATTTTTGTAAATTGTAATTTCTTTAGTCTATTCTGTCTGATCACATTTTTAAACGATTTCTTATTACAAAAACTTAAACTTTGAAAGTGACAAATACTTTAGTAAATAATCGTATTCGCTTGTTATTTATTGGTTTTGTTCTATGGATCTTTAACTTTCTAAAAGTCACACAAGGCCTTCAGTTTTCGCGGCCGAATTTGGTTTTGTGATTATACGAAGATCGCGTGAAAGAGGAAAAGGCTGCGCGAAAGATGCGAAAAAGAAAAAAAAAATCAAAACAAGAATGTGGCTGTAAACGAGTTTTTGTGGTTTGTATGTGGTGGCTATTGTTTGTGCTGTTGCAATGGAGCAGCACTGCAGCAACACCAACTATGTAAACAGTGCATAAGCTACAAGCCAGTTGCAACGCAGGCATCCGCCGACCGATTGGAAGCTGTGTGCAACCGACCACGAAACTGGTTTTTCCGCAGAGCGAGCACTGTAAAGGTACAGAGAAAGAAGGAAAGAAAGACGAAACAATCAAGTAACGATTCATATTGTTGGTAGTGGTGGGAAAGAGGAGGAAAACAGAAAAGAATTTGAAAATACAAAAATGTAAAGTCGAAGTATTTCAAAGGCAAACATACACGCGCACACTTAACATACACTCACACACTCGCACATTCGCTTTCTGATTTTCATGCGCTGCGTTTTTTTCTTTAGCTCTGGTTTGCGGCGCACTATTATTTACCCGGGCCAGTTATGCAGCTAATGTTGTTTGGCATTGCTGCCATTTGGTTTTGCTTTTGTTTTTAATACTTTAATGCATTTCTATTCTTAATCACACACACTCGCACATCCATTTACGCACACTCATAGTCACCTAAAGCATGCTTCTTCTTGTTCTTTTCCACTTCATAATTATTTATATAAGTTTCTGCTTGTATTTCATTAAAATTCGCGCGAATTTCGTGCTTTTTTCGTAATATGAGACCGGTTTGGCAAGGCAGCTCGCGCATCCTAAACAAATACACCGAGAATGCCAAACAACTAAGTACCTACTCGGCCAGTAAGTCGACGACTAAGTGAGCTGGCAGCCAAGCATGCAGAAAGTCAAAGCGACGCGTCCCGATACAAACGCAGTCTCCTTTTGGTTTACGTTGCGGGATTTATGGTTGTGTTTTTGGTTTTTATTGCTTGTTACTTTTTACATATTTTGTTTAGTGGATTTTTTTATCTCGAAGCCTCATCGCGTCTGGAGGTTATTTCGTTGATTCTTTAATTTCATTGCTTTACACATTTATACATAAATATGTATATGTGTATATGCATGCGCATGTATATATGAATCTTATACATGTAGAGGACTCCAAGCTGATGGTGAGCCGTGATCACATACTTTCTTGTGTTAGCTATGCTAATTTATTTCGTGCTATTTTTATGCATAAATTTTTATGTTTCTTCCTTTATTTATTTATTGAGTATTTTCAAACTTATCTCCTTTAATCATCGCCCATATATGAGTATATTTGTATTTGTTTTTTAAAATATGTGATTTTCTAAAAGTTGCATGGCTTGTTATGCGCTGTTTCTGCTGCCTATGATATATATGTGTGTGCGTATATAACAGTGTATTGACCTTCATTCTGGCCTTTATTTTCTGTTGAAACAGGTTTTCGCTTGCGGTGGCATGTTGCATGTTCAATACGCCTACAAGGAGTAAAAATTTTCAAAGGCGAGTGTAAAAGCAACATTTTTGTTAACACAAAGGTTAGACAGCTAAGATGATGCGATGAATAGCGAGAGCTCCTATGATAAAATGCTTAACTTTTACACTCAGAAAATTACTAAATAAAAAAAAAAAAATTAAAGGTGGTATCGGTAAATCAGCTGACTTGGTTTTTTCCTCCGCCGTTTTCATGTTAGGCTGTCAGTACAAAATGAAACAAGGCGAATTCATACTCTGTTTTCTACTTTGTAAATACCTTGCAATCAAGCGCTGAA
>JAYXIM010033983.1:0-22135 GCA_037575425.1 Anastrepha fraterculus | reverse complement strand
AGCATTTCGAAGAGGTAGTGGGAAGGTGCCTACGAAATTGGCATCCAAAAGTTCCTGTTGGCCTCTATGGTTCAACTGTACATACCACTCCGCTTGCTTCGTTTGTTTATTTATTTGTTTATATATTGACTTGATCGTTACAATAAGATCCGAAGTCTTTTTATTGTATAAGCTTCGACAAATTAAAATATAGTATTTAAACATTAAAGTACAGAGAATTAAATGTGGAGAATAGGTTAGGTTAGGTTAGCCTGGTTGGCAATAAGCCACGCATAGACCTTTTGGTCCCTAGCGATACCAGATGGAGACCGACCTCTATGAATATCTAAAGTAGACAACATGTAGGATGTCAGCGCTTTTGGCGAATCTAAGTAGGGCTGGGAGCTCCGCTTTTGAGATGTCTTCTAGACCCTCAAACAGTGGGGCTCCCAGGCATCTTAGTCGCGTTTTTGATTATGCCGAACAGAAGGTGTTCTAAAGTCTCCTCAACATCCTCTCTGCATTTTCTGCACTTGTCCGTGTTAGCAATCCCTATCTTGTACGCATGTGCAGCCAATAGATTTTGACCTGTTAGCATACCTATGATAGTTCTGCATTCCTTTCGCGAGAGCGTAAGTACGAATTGAGTCAGTTTTTTGTCGTTAGTTCTACACATGACTTTTGCTGTTTTGCGTGTGGTCAGGTTAGTCCACCTAGCTTCCACTTGCCTTTTCATGTGGTCGTCCATTTCGTTGTATATTGTGTTTAGCGGTTTTGGTATGTCGTTCTCTTGTTCAAATGGTGTTCTCACAGCACTTTTTGCTATCTCATCTACTATTTCGTTCCCCATAATGCCTTTGTGACCAGGTACCCAGCAGCCTACTGTTTCCGGCTAGCCTTTCTATGGCCTCCCTGCTCCGTCGAACATTTTTGGACTTAATACAATATGAGCTTATTGCTCTTGTTGCTGCTTGACTATCCACGTATATATTAATTGTTGAGATCTTTCTCGTTCTAGTGTAGGCTAGCTCCGCGGCTTTCCCCACAGCAAAAACTTCCGCTTGGAAAATACTGCTGTGGTCTGGCAGCTTGATAGACTGCCTTATTCCTAGTTTTGAGCAGTAAATACCCACTCCCACTCCGTCTGGAGTTTTCGAGCCGTCTGTATAGATGTGAAAGGTTCTATGGCCAGGCTTCATGCCTTTGTGCCATCCCTCCTCTTCAATTGTAGTGCGAAACCTTCTCTCCCAATTAAAGTACGGAGTCATGTAGTCCGTGCCACCTGAGCTCCACTTTCTTATTGAGCTGTGACCGAAGGTTCGGCAGGTGAATACCCCCGCAGCTATTAACGTCCTTGCGTATTTCGCTGCCAGGTTTTCCGCCATGAGGTCAATAGGTGGCATGCTTCGAATCATTTCCTGCGCCGCCGTTGAAGTGGTCTTCATCGCACCTGTTATGCACAGAGCAGCGAGTCGTTGAATCCTTTCCAGCGGCATTAAGTATGCCAGTTTTTTTGTCGCAGTCCACCATACTAAGGTTCCATACAGCAATATCGGTCTGACTACTGCTGTGTAGCACCAATGCATCAGAGAGGGTGATAGACCCCAAGCATTCTTTTACATGCGTACAACGCATTACTGGCATTTTTCACCCTCTCCTCAACGTTGTGCTTCCACAGCAATTTGCTGTCCAGTATTACTCCGAGGTACCTTGCATAATCTTTGAGAAGTAGTTCGTTGTTGCCTAGCTTCAGGAGGTTTCACGCTGGAACTTTGAACTTCCTGGTAAAAAGTACCATGTCCGTTTTCCCGCGTTTATCCCTAGCCTGCGCGAGATGCCCATTGGTGTATCGTTTTGAGAGTGTTGTGAATAGAGGTGGAGAATAGGTAAAAGAAAAACAGAACTGGGAAGCATTGGCTTTTATATTTTGGGCAACAATGCTACTGGTGCGAGATGATACCATAAAAGTTATTTTTCGACAAAGTTATGGAAATTTTTTTTTACATAAATACTTGGTTTAATTCACTGCATCGCTTAAGAGTAAAAATAGCCTTTTACGAGGACTTGTTTTTGCCCACGTATGTATCTTCAACTAATACGTAGCGATCTTTTCGTTGCAGACGTGATATGCCGTTTGTGATTGCGAGAATAGTAGCAAGAGGGTTCGGTTGAGTGTACAATTCTTTAAAATATTTTTAGCTATGTACGTTCGTATTTTTAAAGTACTATGGCGCGGCTGATGCGAGTTTTGCTCTTAACACCTTGGATCGTGCTCTTTCTATGACGTCGATGTTACTAGAATACAGGTAGTGCTCCGGGTTGACAAGCTTTGACTACCTTAAATAGAATCTGCTGATTCTTGAATCTACGAGTAATGTTTCTCTTACTAACACTGAGATGGTTCTTCAAGCTGAATCGAAAAAAGTTTTTAGCACACAGTGATGTATGATGAAACTTATGCTTATTGTAAAAAATCTCGCAAGGCAAATTTAAAACTATGCTCAGTTTATTCCTAGATTCACAGCTTACTCGTAGATTATCATACACTACTTCAAAACACTAAATTTGTGGGGCTATAAGGAATTTGACTAAGAAACAGTGGTACTATAAATGGATACTCTTAAGACAAGGTAAATTACTGATATTGTGTAAATAATGTGATCCGTGCAAGTGAAGCGATTATTCAGCGAAAATTAGTCACAGCTATTTTGAATGCGTCTTCCATCTCATACAGATTGATTGGTAAACTTTTTGGGTGAAAAGAAACATGCGATATATGAGGGTAGCTGGGTCTTAGTAGTATTCAAGCAAAGGCCGTTTTTATTTAGTCCAGATTCTTTTTAGAAAATCATTACGTCTAAACACCAAATCTTCACCAAGACCAATTTAGCTGGAAAAATATATTTCGGTATCGTGTGAGTAGAGTCCCTTCAAAAGAAAAGGACTCTTAATTACGCCCTGATTCTCTGCAGAAGTAATTTTATCGCAGAAGCAATATTAGAAAAAACTAGCGAGGTTTTTGAGAGAACCCATAAAGTGAGTAAATTCTCAAGTTCTTAGAAAGAATGAAAGCGTCGATCAGCCAAATCATTCCGCGTGTTTCGTAACAATTAGACATTGGAAGGACCAATACAGGGCGAATACGATGGGCTGAGCAGTACCTCCAATTGGAATGTTTTTAAATATGGCATGGGCTTAGCTAGAAAGTTGCTACTAAAGAATAATTGTGAAAACGCTTTCTCTACTTTTTTTTACTACTTTTTGTGTCCATGGGCATCAGTGCACTGGTGTTCTCGTGGCATCTCTTATTTTGCACTCGACTAATCAAAATGCAGTACCTCTGAGGTATTAAAGTATCGCTACTTTAATCTTGAGCAATAGAAGTATTTCAAATAATTTTCAAATTTTAAATACGTATTACGTTCATTTGCTGAAAAAAGATAACGCCACCGCAAAATCGTCCAAAACTTATGAGAAAACTTTTATTTTCGAAGATAAATACATTTTCAAAAATGTGTTAAATAGGCATTAGCTTAAGAATTTATTAGAAAAGCCAGATTAAAAAAGAAAAAAAATTGTTGTCAAAAATGCATAGGAAGAGCAAGAGATCAATGTCGATGCGTTACCGAAATTTATGCATTTTGTGCGTTGATGGAAAAGCAAACAAAATTTCCAAAAAATGTGACGCCTGACACCCTCAAAATTTATGAGTATTACTAAGACAACAAACCAGATAAAAGTATGGGTGAGCTCCCCCCAAGCTGCAAAGATAATGGCAGTGAGCTTGAAAATGGCATGAAATGGGGTCAAAAATATACAAATCAGCTGCAAAAACAAAAAACGCATAGAAGCAGGAAGTAGCAAAGTCATAATTAACTTTGTCGCTGACAGAGGAAAAAATATTTGAAATACAAATATGCACACATACATAACTTCACATGTACATACATATATATATGTATATACAAAAATATTCAATACTTCCTATGAATGAGGATAGTGGAAAGTGGGCGCTATAGAGGAGACATATGCACATATCCTGAACAGCTGAATAAGTTTTGACAGAGCACATCGTATACCATATACATACATACTTGTATCTATAAGCGGGTATGTATGTTTGTAAGTAGTATATGATTAAGAGAATGCTGAGGGGTGTATGAGTGCGAGTGATCTATATGAACTCACGTGATCTCTTACCGCCAACTTTAAGGCGCGTTCATGTTAATTGCAGCTTTTCAAGCGGCGTGAATATCAAAACTCAACAACAAATCAATACCAAAATGGCTACGAAGTACGGCAACACACAAGCAAGAATAATAACAGCAGTAATGAGTCGTGCAACTGTTGATACTTGAATGGCATTGATGCAACAACAAACAAACTGTAAGTGATACTCAATGATGGGAGGCGTCGCACAACGGACAACGATCTTGCCACAGCCAGCCACCGACGACTTGAGTAAGTGTGCGCCGTGTGCTGTAAGGCGATATGCATGACAAACATAGCCGAACATGCATATACAAGTACCCTGCAGGAAAAATTTCTGGTTCAGAACAAGCAAGATTTTACCTTAAGGTAGTAGTCTGGTAACTTACACGTTTTTTGAGGCCATGTTTGGGACATTTTTTGGAAGGGAAAATAAAATTCAATCGGTTTGATTTTCTGATATGTTATTAAAGGTATCAGAAGGTCTACAAATATTTTTTTTTTTTTTTTAATGTTTTGATACTATTTTTGTACACCAAGCGGCAAAAAAAAGAGGTACAGTGGCTGGCCGGCGTGATTTCGTCACTTGTGGTCATCTGAAACAGAAAAAACAAATTGCTTACACAGTGCGACATCAAAAATCAAACCGCACCGGACCTTTTTTTTCTGAAAATATACCTATTCAATAGCAAAACCCTCGCTGGGTTTTTAAAAGTTAGCTCGATTTTTTTTTTATTGCGCTTTGAAATTTTCTATTTTCATGAGATTTTGGAGTTTTACCTGTATGCTAAATTTGACTTATAAATCGACCTTTGTTTGATTTAATCGATTTATTTTGTCATAGCTTGATGCAGAAATGTCGTACATGTACAAATAAACTTATTTTGAGAACAACCTATATCTCAATACGCAATTTTGAATACCAAAATTTCGAAAAATTGTATGTTTTTACCATTTTTTACTGTAATTATGAAAATAATTTTATACGTAACCACCCGTTATACACATTTTCAGATTTTTCTATTTTTGCTAGTATTTTTTCCAGATACGGTTTTCCAATGAATATTGGATGTAACAAAATGTGATCGTGAGTAGTGAAAAGCAAGATTGGTCTCACAAGACTTTTAGCCTGTTAAGTACATAGGCAAACATCGTGCTCCAAATTACAAAGAATCTGCGACGAATGCTAGATGCTTTTTCCAAAATTGGGGTCCATATGTCGCTAAAAATTCACTTTCTTCACCAACATTTGGACTATTTTAGTCAACAATTGTCGACAGAATCAGATGAGCAAGGAGAGCGCTACCATCAAACTGCGATGCCATTTGAGTCAAGATACCGAGGAAAACGAGCTCCAGGTGCCATACTAGCCGAAATATGTTGGTGGAGTAAACATATTTTTCAATACGACCAGGAAGAAAATGAAGGAAAATGGAGTAACCAGGAGGAAAAAGAATATGAGGTAGAAGAAGAAGAGACAGGCATGGAATTCTTTACTGATGAATCTGATTACTCTGATAATGATGATGTTGAAATTCAATCATTGTCGAAAAGAGCTCGTCTCTAAGGTTTTAGTACGTAAAAATTCTTTATTTTAATAAAAAAAAAAAAAATTATAAGAATTCAAGTCTATATTCTTTTTACTTAATCTATTTAATATTTTTACCTACAGAGTTTTTAGATATTTAAAAAAAAATTTAAAGCAGAGTATAAAAAAATTATTTTTATGAAGAAAAATCTTGTTAAAAATTTATTTTTTTAGAAAATAACAAACTTAAAGTTCAGTTTTATGTTTTTATCTTATAAATGACTTTTTTAGTACATTTTGCAACATTTTTGCTAGAAGAAATAGTGAGAAATTTTAATTATTTTCATAATTACAGTAAAAAATGGTAAAAACATACAATTTTTCGAAATTTTGGTATTCAAAATTGCGTATTGAGATATAGGTTGTTCTCAAAATAAGTTTATTTGTACATGTACGAAATTTCTGCATCAAGCTATGACAAAATAAATCGATTAAATCAAACAAAGGTCGATTTATAAGTCAAATTTAGCGTACAGGTAAAACTCCAAAATCTCATGAAAATAGAAAACTTCAAAACGCAATAAAAAAAAAAATCGAGCTAACTTTTAAAAACCCAGCGAGGGTTTTGCTATTGAATAGGTATATTTTCAGAAAAAAAAGGTCCGGTGCGGTTTGATTTTGATGACCCCAAAATTGTCGCACAGTGTTATTAATCAGGGTGCTTGTCGTTCTGGCGGGTAGTAAGATCAAATGATTTTGACAAAAACTAACAAAATGGCGGACTTCGTAAGAAAATTGCCTTTTTTTTTAAGTGGAAATCGGACTAAAAAATGGAAAGTTAGGGACGAAATAAATTAAATCTACTACCCGCCAGAATTATTGATGTGTAGAAAAACATATGTAAATTTCAGCTCAATCCGTTAGATTGAAAATTTGTTTTCACGACGGCCATCCGGAAAAACGTTGTTTTGAGAAAAACGCGTTTAAAGTTTTAGCGGCTTAGCGCGCGCAAGTACGAGCCGCTCTCATGTATGTGCTATAATTTCGTCAATATTTCGAATTTCGGTCGAAAATTTGTACAGTATATTACCAATATATCGCACTTTCAAAATATGTAAAAAACCGAAATTCGAAATTTTCAAAATAAGTTACCAGACTACTACCTTAATCAGTTCATGACGCTATGCTTCAATCAATTCATGAGATTTTAATAATAATTAGCTTTCTTAGCAGAAATTCGTTCTAAACTCTTGACTGATGAGATAAATTTTCGGCCATCTGTCAGCTGGAGTGGTATACATCTTGAACAGACTTAAATACTCGAATATGATGCGGCCAACTGTGACTGGAGAGTCCTCAATTGCGAACGAATGTTTTTCACAATTGACTATTTTTAATAAAATCCCGAAAGTTGTTAATGTTTTCTGAACACACCTAAACTACTCTGTGGATAATTTGGAGTTTACCATGTTCTTGGCGAATATTCCTGGTACTTAAACATCATATATTTCTGCAAATGCCATTCCTTTTTACTTTCTTTTAATGAGTATGGGTGCATTGGATATGAATGACTTTGATGAAAAAGCGCTGGAACAAACTTAAAAAAAGGAAAAGTGATTCTGCTTGTAGGCTTACATTTTTTATCACTTTATTCTAATGTATTTGGCAAGAAGGGCTGGAATTAATATTTTTTCTGATCTTCACGCTATTTTATACATTGAACTCCCAACACTGATTATAAAATAACCTCAGGATTGAGATTCATATCTTCAAGTCTGAGACACCATTGCAAGCTAATCTGGTTACTGCTTAATGGCACGCTAATGCCCTACCACATGGCTTATTATGACATATGTAGGTTACAATTTATTTTTAAAATGACGCCTAAATATCAGGTGTGAATAATTCCTACACGATAGCTTGTTTATATGCCATCTTTGACATTTTTCGAGTAGACAGATGTATAATTTAACAAGATAGAACAACGAGTTAAAATTATTGTAACTTATAAAAATGGCCGATCTTTAAGAACAACATATCGCAAAATTCCTGATTTGTTTGGTGCAAATAATCATCCCAATGAGCCGACGATTAAAGGCTGCTAAAAAACTGGTTTTTTCCAGGATAGAAAAAGGGCTGGCAGACCAGAAATTGGGCGTTTTATTGATATTGCTGCTGTAGCGCAAAATGCTACAATCTTCATCATCGCTATCTCGACATTCTCAATAATTAGGTATTTATGAATCGTCTATTTAAGGACATTATTTTGAATAAAAATATTGAAACTTGAAATAATCTAAGCTTTTGAACAACATCTGGGCGCGTCTTTTGAAAGACCCTTTATAACATGTCGAGCTTAAAACTGGCTCTAAACTACTGAAAATAAATGGCTAGCGCATTATATAATACCTTACCTATAGAGTTTGACGGTAGTTCCGTAGTTCCTGAGCCGTGACAAATGACAATTTTTAGAACAACGCCGTTTAAAATTCATCAGCTGTTTATAAGAAAAAGTAAAGTATGCGAATTAGCCATGATATGAAATTCACTGCTGTCGCACCATTGCGGTATCAGTGAAATTTCCTGAGGGGCATGCACCCACGTGCTTACAAACACATGCATGTTACTAGATGTTTGCAGATGTAGGATGGCGGCGATCAAGGCAACTGGCCCGATGGCACGTTCTCGATTTTTCACCCGCTGCTATTGCATTCGTTAATGTGCTATTCACATGAGGCAGTTTTTCTTCAGCAAAAGCTTGTTAGCAACACGTTTAGCTTTTCCTTTCGACACAATAGCCAACAATAGAGGGGCTTCCCCAATTCCAAGCCACACACACACAGTCTTTAGAGTTGTTGCTGTTTTTAAAGACTACCATAAGCACGCACTGACAATTGCAACTTCTTATATGCGTACATGGTAATGTAGCACTTCCGTTACAATGCGTTGTTAAGCACAGTCACACATACTTGAGGTGCTACATTGGCTTGATCGCTGTTGCTAGCGCAGCTCATCTCCAATTTTTGCTGTCAATTTTATAATGGGAGCTGACATCGGCACTGATCGCTTCGTTACTCTCGGTTGCTGAAGCATACATACTCACATACTCGCATGTACATACATACACACATACATATGTGCATTGTTCAGCTGTTGGAAGTACTCGCGATCGGCTTTTGTTGTATTTACGCGAACTGATGTTCGTTTCCGGCAATGACACTGAGATTTTTATGTCTACATGGAATATTTTTGCTGCAGTTGACAAGATTTTCTGATGAATTTGTGGGTGGCGAGCTCTCTGCCGATAGAGCGGTACATTGTTTAAAATCTCGTAGCTTTTTAGAAAAGGTAAATATTAATTTTTGCTTGGAGCAATTAAACAAATTAGGGAACTAAATACATCTGTGCATAGAGCATCGGTAAGTTTTCAATTTCTTCTATTTTTGTGTCTTTCAAACATTTAGTGGAAACCTATTTATATCTTATTCTCAAATCATTTTACGGTCTACAGGAGACTGCTTTAGCCCCTGTGGCAATTATAATTTACGCAGAAATTTCTGGCGTTCTGCTTTCTGCCTTCTGAATTTATTCGCCATTGTCTATTAAATATATGAATAAGTATGTTCGGCTCACTGAATCTGTTGAGATATTTAAGCATCAAAAGTTCGATTTAATCATGAAAAGCTTTTTCCCCAGTGCCCATCGAAATTTATATATTTTATTAAATTTTTTTTTTTTAAACTAATTTGCAATTTTCGATCCCACATATGACAGCTTACGGAGTATTATTGCTTGAAGTTAGAGTTAGGGTGCGTGCATGTCAGAGATGTGATAAGCGATAAGAGCGTCGATAAGAGCAGCGACAAAAGCATAGCGTCGAGCTTTAGTTTTGTGTGGTGTATATAACAGAGCTGCGATAAGAGCGTTAGTTGCATTTGCAATTTAAGTTTTGAAAAGTGAAGAGCAATAATATTTATAATAATGAGTGATTCAGAGGAAGAAAATATGTTGTTGTTGACGCCTACTGCTGCATATTATCATCTACATAATACTGTAAGGGAAAAACGTCAGTTTTCGGCGCATCCTATAAACCAAGCAAGACTAGAACTCGGAGCATTTCACCATCTCTATAATAGTTTGAGACAGGATCCAAAAAAGTTTTTCGAATATATGAGAATGACAAGCGATACATTCGATTATATTCTGCCTAAAATTTCGGATCAGCTGCAGCATAATTGGCAAAACTGCCACAACAGACCAATCTTGCAAGAGGAGCGATTCATGCTTACAATAAGGTACATACGTACGAATAATTTTATTGGAGAAAATAACAAAAAAAAATGAAATATTTTAAACATTTAGAATATTGTGAACCTAAATCGGATATTCATTGTTTTGTGCATTGTCATCACATCTAGCCGTGGTGTTTTCAGTGCTACATTCAATATAAATAGGTATTGATTTATTAAACAGTTCATGTGTCAGCTACAATACTTTGCCACAATTTATCCAAAATGAACCTGTTGTGGTGATTTGAATCTTTTTGATCCCAAATTGCAGTTTTTAAAAATACTACACTTATAAAATCTTCTGTGTCCATCATCGATAATAGCGAAGAAATTACTAGCCTACAATTTCTACGCTCTTATCGATGATAGCGAGCGAAGAGTGAGTTAGCGCGCTGCTCCGACATGCACACTTCTATTAAAATACATGCATTAATTTTCTACGCTTCGCTCTTATCGACGCTCTTATCGCTTATCACAGCTCTGACATGCACGCACCCTTAGTGTTCAATATTATAGCAGTTCTATCTAAAGTAGCCCATAGATTTTTTTAAGCTTTGGTTTATTTGCAAGCTTGAGTATAATGATAAGTAAACTGAAAAAAATTAGAAAAGCATTTTCACATTTTTTTGGAAAACAATTTTAGAAAAACAATTAATTTTTTTTTTTTAATTTTTTCGAATAAAATATAATTAATTTTTTTTTGCAAAAACATAAATATTTTGTTGAAAAATTTTTAAAGAAAATAATTTTTAGCAATCTTTGAAAAAAAATAAATAATAAAAAGATGCATGGTGTTTTGCACTGATTCGCTGTATGATTTGGTATCCCCACTATACTATTTTTAGGTAAAAGATGTTATTCTCAAAAATGAAATTTGATTTGAATTTGATTTGAAAAATTAGTTATAGAATATATCTCAAAATTATCTATGTATATTTAAAGAAAATTTCATATACCATTTTGATTTTGAAGCATTTAGCGAAAAATCGTAAATTTAAAACTTATCAAACAGGGGTTTGTTGGGTGGGTAAAAGTTTTATTGATGGTTGTATGCCACCTTTAACTAAAATACCAAAAAAACTTGGGCCCTTGAACTAGCATTTAAAAAAAGTAGGCATACTAGCAAAGAACAAAACGGTTAAGTTTCGGACATCATGCTAAATATCCAAATTAATCAGGTTGAACATCCAAATTAAGGTTAGACCTAAATACTAGGTTGTTCAATAAGTTTTGCGGTTCGATAAGAGAGGGCGATGCTACTAGCCTAAATTTATTTTGTTATGTTGGAGCACTCTTCATGAATACATGCGAAGTTTCATTTCAATCTGTCGATTCATATTCTGTTTACAAGCCATTCAGTAACGAGGTGTGACAGTATTTTTTACAATTACCGTGCAGTGATTGAATTTTTAGCGACAGCACTAGAAATCGTAGATAAAATACAGGATATCGTACTGGAAAGTCATCGAGTGACTGAAAGAGAATCACTAGAAGTCCTAGGCATCTCATTCGGTAGTGTTAGCATTATTTTGACTGATGTATAGAGTTTCAGAAAGTTGCAATGTGTGCCGTATTCGAATTCGACTTTCCCAGCAACATTTAAAGGGTTTTCAAAAGTATAAAGTGGATTCTGCGCATCGATGCAGCCCTACGGATTAGACTTCGGTCTATAACCATGATCCTAAATCAAAACAAGAGGCTAAAGAGTGGTGTTAACCTGGCTCTTCGGCTCTGAAACGAGTTCGTATCCAGAAATCGGCCAAGAATGTGTTGGCATCAGTTTTTGGGAAGCAAAAGAAACTTTGTTTGTGGAACACTTGGTGAAACAATAAATTCTGAATATTATTGTAAACTTTTAGACCAGCTGAAGAAAAAAATTCGCGAAAAAAGATCCTGTTTGCAAAAGAAAAAAAAAGAACAATGTAACGTGTCACAAGAGCATTTTGACAATGGCTAAAACCCATGAATTTAAGTTCGCTCATTTGCTGTAAGAGTGTAACAATCTATAAATAGAGTAAGTAAATAAATAGGTAACTTACCGTGGGATTGAACTAAGATAAGTTTGACAAAAATGTCATATAGATCGGCCAACGCAGATTTTTTACTGGCTCTTCATATATGTGAAATCAGTTTAGTTTGAAATTCTACGCGCATCTAAACTACGATTCTCAATTTTTGTGAAAACCCGAAAATGTCGAATATTTTGTACTGATCGAAATTAAAAATAACACAGGCCTGCAAAATCTCGCTTTTTTACAGCTCTAAAACGGCTATGGGTGTTTCCTGAAGGTTTTTTTATGCTGAAAACGAATATGACCTTGAAAATGCTCCAGCACGTCAGGATTTTTGGCAATTTGAGGTTAAATAGTAAAAAAATGCAGATTTTGGCCAAGGTAAAGTTTTTTTTTTAATTTTCCACAACGGCATCACAAAGTACTAATCTTCAGCTTTAAAATCCGTTTTTAAAAATATTTTTGCGATTAATATAAAAAAAGTTATACTATTTTGAATTCGCCCTTTACAGGGGCGTTAGAGAGTTAGAAAGGTTGAATTTGCATATCTAAAGGTCTCCAATTCAAAATAGAATAACTTTTTTTATATTAATCGTAAAAATATTTTTAAAAAAGAACCTTAAAGCTAAAGAGTAGTTCTTTGCGACGCCGTTGTGAAAAATTAAAAAAAAAACTTTACCTTGCTCAAAAAAAAATTTAAAAAATGGCCAAAATCTGAATTTTTTGACTATTTAACCTCAAATTGCCAAAAATCCTGACGTGCTGGAGCATTTTCAAGGTCATATTCGTTTTCAGCATAAAAAAACCTTCAATAAACACACATAGCCGTTTTAGAAACTGTACCTCGCAGGACTGTGAAATATATCCGATACATTTTGGCACATAAACTTTATTTTTACTTAATTGTAAAATGTGAAAAATTTATGGGTGATATAACTTTTTAATAATTTTTTTCGTAATCAGGACACCAAATTACAAAGAAATTAGTTAAAATTATCGAAAAAGTTTTTGGTTGTTGGCCTGTGTTATTATTACATACAAATATTTTTTAAATTTATATGAATTTACTCATCTCTTTACTGGGTTTGATTAAATTCGAGTAAAATTCACAGCATTGTAAGGGGGGAAATCCAATAGGTACCCGTGTATCACAATCACGTCACTTACTCTTATACTCTTGCCGCAAATGAGCGATATAATAATAAAAAATTAGCATGAAAAACATTCGCCAAGATTTTGTATGAAAAGAATTTAATTTTTATGGGCAAATTTTTAGTTTTTAGTTGCTGTAAAGATATCTGCATCCATAAAAACACATTCGCGTGTGCATAAATAAATTTAAAGTTTACTCCCATCAATTCACTAAGGCCAAATCACCGGATTTTGAGCGGAAAACGGAAGTTGAATAAAATTCATGCGCATGTTGACCCACCGCGTCGCATTTGCTGTGCGGCCTTTCATTTCCCCCTCAATAGAACAGCCTGTTGGCTTGCAATAACAGCACACAGCTGGTTTTTTGCAAACACTTAACCACAAAAACAATAACCACAACAAGCACAAGAACAAGCAAGAGACGTCAAGTGTGTAGACACAACACTCAAAACTAAAAGCGGCGAGGGCCGGTATAACTCTGGTGGTGGCTCTGGAGCTTGTGGGTGGTGCTGCGCCATGTCTTTACTTAGTCATCAGAATTCCAAGAATTTCGCAGTACTTCCGCAGCGACCGAATAATAAATACTTAAAAATATATGAAATTTGGTATGGTAAAGGTGCAGTTAGACATGACAAGGAAAGCACTTTTGCAACTCAGTTTGCTGCTACATGCGTAGGTCCAGTAATTTTAAACTTTTGGACATCTAAATTTCGAAAAGAAACTTTCATAGTCAGAGAGTAATTTCGGAAATAGTAAATGAATTTGGAAAGTTAGCTTCGACTGTTTTTTCCAGAAAGGGCTCTCAAACAAATCGACTGTCAGAGAAGGCGAATTTATCGGGAATACTCAAACTGTTTGATGAATATCGAAAATATTTGTAATACAATTATTTGACGCAAAAGGTTATCCACAAATTGCGATATCCGGCTTCTCAGAATTAAGATTTGTTTTTATAGAAAAAACATAATCTTCCTTGGCGATTAAGATAATTCGTGTTTTTGTTTTCATTTTGCAAGTCACAGGTACGAAAATTGGAAATGCAGAGGTTTACAATATCAGAACGCGGTATAATTGTTTCATACTGTTGCGGAATATTTCGTCAGGGCTTTTAACTCAAGGTTCGTTCGAGAAGGAGCCATCAACATTATCACAAAAAACGAGAAACGCAATCGGCCTGATCTAAGTGGGTCCCAAAAAAATTTACTTACTCAAAGCCTTCGAGAACAACGTCCGACAAGAAATTGAGAATCGAACCCTGGAAAGCTTAATGCACCTGATGCAAAAGCCAAAAAGGAGCCGGAGTTTGTATCAACTCAGGTGGCGGCCATCTGTCAGATAACTTTTTTAAAGCATGAAAATTCGAGACTTATTCCTTGAAATAAACATAGATATATATTTATGTATGCTATGTATTAAAAAATCTACATTTTCACACAGTAGTAATCGAATTGCAAAATAATTGGGGGAAATTGAGAAAAAGTCAGAACAGCAAAAAGGTAGCTTAACTTTTATAAATAAAATGTTACTTTCGAAGATACTGCAATTTTTTTTCAATTACTTTCTGAAAATTTTCAATTTGATGGGCTTGTTGAAAGTACATTTCATTCCACGTCCAATGTCACATTAATGTAATGCAAGTTTTTATAGGAGAAAACTCAGAAGTAAGCCATTAGTCATATGACTATTTCGGAGCACAAAGGGTAACAATAATAGCAGTTTGTAAATGAGGGAAAAGTTTTTGTGTTTGGCTAAAATTGCACTCAAATGAAGAGTGGCGGAAGCCCTTAATCTCGGGGGTGTTAATAATTAGGAATTATACCAAATGCACTTTTGCTTATACATACCTACATACATATTTACGTGTACATACACATACAATAATTAGTAATTTTGAAAATGAAAATTCTAGGAAATGATGCCTTTGTTTTCGTTGAATTTGAACGAAGTGAGTTTGAGTGTAATGCTAAGGATGAATCATTTGCAGTGAGGGCATATTTTGTTTCACAGGGATTGGACCGACTTTTCCAGATGAAGCGATTTACAAATTCTGTAGTTATCTAGGTCAGGATGTCGAAAGTGCACAAAATGATATTTCTAATTTTTGTATCAAATATTAAAAAAAAAGAGGTTGTCTGTAAAGTCGGTTTACTGACGATAGTTTAAAGTGATAACGTCATAAGAAAATACTGATTGAATGGTTGCATTTTTCAAAAGAAAATTTTAATTTTATTTGTTTGATAGATATTTTGTATGGATATAGAGAATGAGTTAACATTAACATAACATAATATACTTTAACATAACATAACATAACACAACATAACACAACATAACATAACATAACATAACATAACATAACATAACATAACATAACATAACATAACATAACATAACATAACATAACATAACATAACATAACATAACATAACATAACATAACATAACATAACATAACATAACATAACATAACATAACATAACATAACATAACATAACATAACATAACATAACATAACATAACATAACATAACATAACATAACATAACATAACATAACATAACATAACATAACATAACAAAACATAACATAACATAACATAACATAACATAACATAACATAACATAACATAACATAACATAACATAACATAACATAACATAACATAACATAACATAACATAACATAACATAACATAACATAACATAACATAACATAACATAACATAACATAACATAACATAACATAACATAACATGCTGTTCAAACAAGGTAACAACGCATGAGCAAGATAACGACGCATATATTTCCAGACCCTAGTCATCAATGGGTATGAAAATTAGCCCGTATTAAAGCACTTATCAACAGCTTTCATTTGATACCCATATTGTACATACACAACCAAAGGTTACCCGGGTCCACGTTTTGACCTATTTCTCGAGACCCCAGTCACGGAGCGGCATGAGAAATACTCTGTATTAAAGCATTCACCAACAGCTTCAATTTGATATTCATATTGTACAAACACATTCTAGGGTCCACGTTTTGGTCTCTATCTCGAGACCCTAGTCACGGAGCGGCATGAAAAATACTCTGGACTAAAGCATTCACTTGATACCCATATTGTACATACACTTCCGAAGGTTACCCGTGTCCACGTTTTGACCTATATCTCGAGCCCTATTTCCAAAATAAAATAAAATCCATGTTACTCGTGGATGATGTAGCTTTCGAATGGTGAAAGAATTTTTAAAATCGGTCCAGTAGTTTTTGAGCCTATTCATTACAAGCAAACAAAGTTTTCCTCTTTATAATATTAGTATAGACAACATATCTTATAAGGTATATGGTAAATATTACCATACATTTTTTCCTTCATATATAATAAAAAAATTAATAATAATAACATTAAAACAACAGGTATTATTAACAAACTTGGTTTTATTTTAAATTCTTCAAGTGAATCAAATTAATAATAATCAATAAGAAGGCATATGCAAATACAAATACGTGCATTTATATATGTAGATATGCGCATATACATACATATATACGCTCACTTAAGTAGGAGAGAGCAAGATGTCGAAGGTTTGCCGTTCGTTTGCTTTGTTTGCTTTGTCGTTCGTTCCGCGCTTTCGCTTGCAGTTCATGCAATGCAATGAGCAAGGTAACGACAAATGAGCAAGGTAACACTAAAGAGCAAGGTAACACTAAAGAGCAAGGTAACACTAATGAGCAAGGTAACACTAAAGAGCAAGGTAACACTAAAGAGCAAGGTAACACTAATGAGCAAGGTAACTACATATGAGCAAGGTAACACTAAAGAGCAAGGTAACACTAAAGAGCAAGGTAACACTAATGAGCAAGGTAACTACATATGAGCAAGGTAACACTAATGAGCAAGGTATCGACACATTTTTTCGTGCGTGCAGCCTGTTAAATCGAATTATAAGACGTTATCACGTCAAAATCCATAAATATCTTCGTCCGGCTGGTGGATTTACTCGGGGAAACTATGCCTGCTACATACAGCCCAGTCGCGAAAGCTCAAACTAATGTAAACCAGTCTTAATCGAGTTTGATGAATTTGTTTAGTCATCGAATGTTTTGTAGATATTTTTATTTATTCGTTTAATCAATTTTTATATAAACCATTATTTAACTTTTCGCAATGGGATATGCATGTTGAATTTATTCAAGTCAAGAAAATTTAAAAAAGTTGAGAAAATATGTCACTCTTAACTCGCTACTTAAACATAAAAAAGAAGATATCCCAACAAAGCTCGGTACCTACGTTACCCATGACAAAGGTACCGACTGTCTTCTGCGCATCAGAATGTGACCACTTCTTCATCGGAAAAGGTCGACTTTCTAGCATAAGTATATGGTGGACAAATCTAACTCAATTTCTATGATGAACGGATACAGTTAGTAGCAGAAGTAAGTATACTCTGGATACGTTTTCAATTTTCCCCCAATCGATTCCTTCAAACAACCTAAGTTATAACAAAATTGTGTTTTATATACATGAATGAAATACAAAAATCATATTTAATCCAAATAATGTCAAAATTTTAAGAAGGAACAAAATTATAGCTTTTTATATTAAACTTTATAAAAATTCATGTCTCTAAAGTAAGTATACAGTTCATCACATTATTAATTTGTGAAATCAAAAACATAATTAAAATCAAATCCTAGTATTTGGTAGGATAACCATTAGACTTTACAATCGCTTTAAGTCGTGATGGCATTGATTTCACCAAGTTTTCAGTTACAGCTGGTGGTATTTTATTCCATTCCTCTTGAAGGACGTTTTTCAGTTGTTCCTTATTTCTAATCGGATGTTTACGTATTTGCCGCTTTAAATGTTCCTATAAATGTTCGATTGGGTTGGTATCCGGGGACTGTGGCGGTGTTTTCAGTTGTTTTCGCACATTGTGTAACAGCCACTCTCGTACAATGTTGGATGTGTGCTTGGGGTGATTATCCTGCTGGAAGATAAACGTTCCTCCAAGGCCCAATTTCGTAACGGTTTCTTTTAAAATATTTTTCAAAATATTTAAATAACCATATCGGTCCATAATATTTTCCATAAATACCAAGTTTCCAACCCCGTTCGCAGCCATACATCCCCAAACCATCACAAAGCCTTCTCCATGCTTCACAGTGCCGGTTATATTGTTTTGATTCAATTCCGCATTAACTTTTCTCCAAACTTTACACTCATCAGAAAATATGACTTGGTTCCAAAACGATTGGTCATATTTTTCATGAACTTTTCCGAATGAAATCCGTTTACTCCGATTGACACTACTCACGAAGGGCTTTTTCGTAACACTGCGCCCATGATATCCAGCACTATGCAAAACCCAGCGAATAGTTTAGGTGCTAAATTGTTTTCCAGAGCGTATCCCAGTACTCAATTACCATGTGTAAAATATTTTGATTACATATTAAGGAAAGCGGTAGCGTCAAACAATTCCATAAATCAGGCTCCTGTATACTTATTTATGTTACTAACTGTATGTAAACATTAAGTACAATACACTTTTTTTCGTTTTCAGTCGTAGTGCAACGCATTTTTTCGTTTTGTTTACTACTACGGCCGCCGAGCCGAATGGTTGGTGCGTGACTACCATTCGGAATTCACAGAGAGAATGTAGGTTCAAATCTCGGTGAAACACGAAAATTAAGAAAAACATTTTTCTAATAGCGGTCGCCTCTCGGCAGGCAATGGCAAACCTCCGAGTGTATTTCTGCCATGAAAAAGCTCCTCATAGGTCCCTCTATTTGTGGAACAACATCAAGACGCACACCACAAACACCCAAAAAGGGTGTACGCGCCAATTACATATGTATATATATTACTAATAAATATTTCTCGTCATGGAATGCTGTCTGGCAACAATTTTGAAAAATATTATGTTACTCCAGGAACATCAAGGCGTTTGTATTAATTCTTAAGTGCTTATGTCTTTCATTTTTAAGAGAATAAATTAAGTACAACTCTGAATGAAATATAAAAGGACAAAATAAATCAGATATTCCATTTTAATTTTTCGTTTGCATGAACGTACGTATATTTGTCAGTTTTTGGAACCCATACGAGTTTTTCAATATATCTACAGTGCCTCACAAAAGTATTCGCAAACATTTTTTTCGGTTATAAAATATCAGAAACTCCTTTCAGTTTTCATTTATTGCTCACACACTAATTCAGTAATTTCATTGTGGGCTAAGCTTTAGTTTAAAATATAGAAGTGGAAAAAATTCCAGAAATACATATAATTCGAATCCTTTCATTTCAATAACTGCTCTTAATCTATTCTTTTACCAACTTTTGCATTCTCACAGCTGATATCTCTGCGCATTCTTTGAGTGTCGCTGCTTTAAGGCTGTCCCGTGACGTAATTTCGGTTTCCGAATGGATTTAGATCCGACGACAATGGTGGTGCTTCCTAAACATTCGGGATGTTATATAATATTCAAAGCTTCGTATTGTGAGCTGTACATTTTGGGTCGTTATCTTGCTGGAAGATATAATGATGCGAAAGCCCAAGTCATTGACGCTAGCACTCAAATTCTAATTTAATATTTGAACATAAAGCCGATGATCCATTTTATCACTAATAAATTTCATGTTACCGACACCGTTTGCACTTAGGCATCGCCACATTATATTGCCACTACCGTGTTTAACTGAACATAATGTACTCGTATTATTACGGTGAGTTTCCAAATTCACTTTCTGACACACTTTTTTACTTAAAAAGGTTAAAAAAGGTTAAATTTAGTCTCATTACTAAATAAATATTACTTCTGACCAAAACACGCTCAATAACTTTTTTGCGAAATCAAACGCTTTTTCCGGTAAACTCAATAATGCGTGCAGATCGTCGATTAGACCCAGCAGCTCTAAGCGCTCTTCGCACAGTTTTATCACTAATATTTATGCTGTTAATCTCAGTGAGATTCCTATTAATTTCTGCGGTAGAAAAGCGTTTCTCTCGCTTGAT
Organism: Anastrepha fraterculus; assembly: GCA_037575425.1. Classification (NCBI taxonomy): domain Eukaryota; kingdom Metazoa; phylum Arthropoda; class Insecta; order Diptera; family Tephritidae; genus Anastrepha; species Anastrepha fraterculus. The sequence goes on along the minus strand of JAYXIM010033983.1, from coordinate 1,954 downwards.
CGGGGGACTTAAATTTTTTAGGCCTTTCTGATCGCTGTACTAAGTTTAACGAATTCCTCTACAAAACGCTGTGCAATACATTGAAATACATTTTTTTGTAAAATTTGATATCCTTTTTAATGTTTTTTCTTCATTTCGTAAATTAAATATTATTTTTCTTTCGTCCAAAGTAATTTCCTTTGACTTCCACCCATATTTTTAACAACTTCTCGTATTATATTACACATCAAATGAAAACTACCGAAACCATACAATTTTACTAACTATTTCGATTTAAAATTTCATGTTTATAGCGGTTTTGAGATGTTGAATTATTTTTTTCAAGAAAAAGCTTAGTGTTTAAATGTATTAAAAAATGAGTTTTTGAGTGTGAACTCGAGGATAGTATAGCCTACACCACCCCTACAACACATCCAATGTAAATATTTTTACTTCCCTGTTGCAAAGTTCTTATTCTCTTATTTGCTATTAATAAAATTACCTTTTTTCTCTTACTACAGAATGCACTTTTCACATGGATCATAAGGCCGTGAATTTATAATACGTCACATTTATGACGTAATAAGGACTAAAATTTCATTTACGAGCTCTTAACTTAATTTGTTACACTCCCAATGCTATTTCGCATTTTTCTATTTATATAGATGTACATACATACATACATACATACATACATAGATCAGCTATTATATTTACTTTACAAATTTTCCGGCTAAATGGCGAATATATTTTTGACACCTACACTAGCCCCTTATTTGCAGCTAAAGCATCCCTAATACTGTTGTTTTTACATTTCAGTTTATTTTAATGTAAGACTGAACAATGCATACACATGACCAATACCCAACAGGGAAAAATAACCATTCCCTTCCATTCCAACGTTTTAAAATAATCTTCTTCATAATAAAAGTTGATCCTTTTTCATGTACAGTAATTGGTTAAACATTCAAAAATTAGTTCAAACTTACATTAAAAGTGAATCCTAAAAAATTAAAACAAATTCTTTAAAAAACTAATTAAGAAATAGAATTTAAGATATTCACTTTTGGAGCATAAATTAAATTATTGGTAGTTAAATTTCGGATTGATGTATTATGCATTCGGTTTTGCAGGGATTTGTTTGCGATGTGCCCTTTTTTGTATTACACTGAACGATTTTTCTTAATTGCATATCTGGTTTGTCGGCGCTGGCAAAGCTTGTTATAGATTACGTTAAGTAAAATATATATTTACGTTTATTTTATTTTAAAGTAAAGTAAAAGTTCATTTTTCAAACAAATAGCATAGAAATTTGTATGTGCCTTGAGGTTCTTATTTCAGTGGCTTGCGCCAATGTACTTCCTTATTATATCGGGTTTTTAAGATTCTTGCATAAGACTACTGCAGCAGACTCCTTATTGGAAAAATTTGTCCACGATAAACTTAATATTTGACACCCTTTACATATTTTTGGGATTCATAGTATTTTTTTGGGCAATCATAGTTCTATTTTCCGGCGTATTCATTCATCTTAATTATTTTTTTTCAGCGTTTAGAGGAAAACAAGACTTAATCGACTCTTAGAATTTTACCAATTTTACTCAACCCATTTTTCTGTATTTCTGTTTTGCTCTGCCCATATACCAGTCTTAAATTTTCTTATCTAAAAACCAAAACAACTAATTTAAAGTCAAATCGATCATAATTTGCTACTGACATTATTCTAGTCAATGACGAACTAGTGTAGTTATTCCTATAAGTACCAGTATCTGAACTAGAAGGTTTCCATATTAGTTGAGATTTTCCCTGCAGGGTGCCTACATATGTGTGTGTAGCATATGTATGTATGTGTACCTGCAACTACTGTGTTATAACGTCAGAGTAACGCTTCTATTTTAGCAAGAGTTGTTGTTGCTTTGGCTGGCTGTTGTTGCCGCCAGTTGTCGACGCCCATTTACAAGCGCTAATGCTGTCG